>JAZGTK010009140.1:0-17544 GCA_036877625.1 Ambastaia sidthimunki | reverse complement strand
TGAATGATCATGGAAAACATCTACCTATATTCAATAAACACAAAAATACAAAAGTTAAGTGATGCTTATTTTCTCCATTTCTCCATTTCAACTTTAACATAATTAATAGATGTTTTAAAGTATAAAAAGTAAAGTATATTTGCATATCCAAGCATTAAAAAGGAACCAAAACAGTGTGTTACAGAATGTCCAGAGTTCTCTGTGTGCTGTGGCTCTGATGTGCTAAAATTCACACACGTGTGTGTATAGCAACAACAAGCCATATAAGTCCAGTTCCAGGAACCCTGATAGAATAAGCACGTCCCTCAGAGCAGGCCATAAACGTTGGTGTGTACGTGTTTGTCTCCGGGTGAGTGGAACTGGGTGTGGAGGGGAGGTCATGGGGTGGGGTGGTGGTGAGCACTGGGCTTTTAATGTATGCAAACATCTCACAGCCCACAACAGCCTGTAATCTTTCTGCCGTGCTTGTCATTCCCCAGGGCTGTTTACTGATTTTTGCTGGCTTATGTAAAAAGGTTAGTGCCAGTGTTTTACATCCAAACAAGTGGATTGTTTTCCCGGGTGGACTATTGTACTGACTGGACTGGTCTTATCTAATCATACAATCGACTGCTCATTGCTGTACTGACAGTGAGAGCTGAGGCGGTTGCCAGATGCCTTCACACATTACAAAACGATGCGTCATGCTATGTTTTCACAGTTAATGAGAGCCGAACGAGCCAAACACAATGTCCTGCTGGTTCTATTCAAATTTATATTCCCAGATGAGACAAGTGTACTTTCAATATATTCAGAGAGGGTTTAAGCTACCTAATGAGCCATCAATGAAACTCATTACTGCCATATTACTCACTGAATCGGTTTGATTAAACACGTACATTGTTATCAGTATATTTTATTTTTAAATA
Source organism: Ambastaia sidthimunki (assembly GCA_036877625.1). Lineage (NCBI taxonomy): Eukaryota > Metazoa > Chordata > Actinopteri > Cypriniformes > Botiidae > Ambastaia > Ambastaia sidthimunki. The sequence goes on along the minus strand of JAZGTK010009140.1, from coordinate 16,636 downwards.
GCACACCAAAGTGTGCATAAATATGGATTATCTGTACCAGGTTTGGAAGCTGTGTTATATAAATCCTGCCAGGATAATGGTCACAACCCAATTGTTGGGAACCAGGTCAGAGGTCTCCACCTTGTGGTGCTTATTTGTAACTGCAGATGCATATTATTTAAGGCGTGTCTTATGTCGCATCCTACACAGCCACTGGCAATGTGACCTTCACTAGTCAAAGCAAGTGCATATTTAACTCACTGTATATATTGTGAATAATTTATATTCTATTTGCACCCCTTAAATATTTGTGGAAATGACTACCAGGTTATTTTGAACCCAGTTTTCCTTGTTTTTAAATAACATCTCAACATGAAAGTAATCTCATTCATACTTAAAGGTTTTAATAATCAGACATTATTAAATCTAATATTGTAAAAACAATAAACAATTGTTGTCAGACATTAACTTTTATATTCAGACATGTATTTTTATATTGCGCAAGTACCGCAAGTATTATATGTGCTTTGCAGAGTCCATCTGTTGCGCTGATAATGCAAGAATTGTTCTTTGCACCAACCATTGACTTGTCTTGTGGTTTTTGAATGATACTTACAAAGGCAAAATCTCCAACAGTCAAATAACTTGTCAAAATGCAATTGGAAAGTACCTAAATGTTGAATGTATGAATAAAAGCTGGACTCAAAAAGCAAATAAACCTGTTTAACAACTCAAACAAAGAAATTCTTAATGTGTAATATTAGCCTAATGTTGACCTTTCTTAACCATTTTAATGAATTAATCAATTACATTTTTTATCTCACTGACATCATCCATATTTCTGTCTCTGGGATGCATTCAGTAGGTGCACACATAAGTCTTTTGTAAACATGCAAAACCTTTTTGCAATAATTTTTTGCTGACCTCATGAGTTCAAAAACTGCCAGTGGCATTTTTAAGTGCATGTTAGCACCTTATTTGTGAACAGCGTGACCATAATTTCATGTAAGAGAATGTTGGTGTGAAAGTCAAAACAGTAACTTCCTTTTGCACAGCAACAGCGTCCACCCTTAAACAGATGCAGTATATAAACTCCACCCTAGTTAACTTGCATAACGCATAGAGATCAGCTCTCTGTGAAAAGGTAAGTTAGCACTGCCTATAGGTTTAATGAGAAAACTTTAAAATGAAGACAAAAGATGAAAAGGTTAAAAAAGGTACAAATCACTTAAGCACGCCAGCAACTTAATTAGCTGTAAACCTCATGAGTATACTGCCAAATTTGCTTAGGGACCTATAACATTTGTTTTGTAAATTAAAGTATCTCAGACTTATTTATTTGATAAAGGATATACAGATTCAGGTATAACGCAAAGTCTAATGCAGTTTTGATCTTTTCTTTAGATGGCTGCCTTGTGCATCCAAGTCTTGGCTGTGCTGGTGGTCTGTGCGGTGGGCACTGAGAATAGAGATATTTCAGTAAGCATGATTATTTAGTTTTTGTCAGGAATATTATGTATAATGCAGTTTATACTGTAACTGTGCAAGATAACTTACGATAACGTGTTGTTCTGTGAACGCACTGTTTTCCAGTATACATTTAGCGCTTGGAATATGGGCGACAAACCTTTGCAGGAACAGCTTGCGATTGTGTATAAGGTCTGACTTTTAAATATCATGCACATCAATTTTTTTTTAAATAGAATGATGTGAGCATTGTGTAAATCAATCTCTATGCATTTATTCAGGAGATGGAAAACTTAAAACATGAACAAACATTAATGAAACAAAAACAAGAAGTGATGAGCCAGGTAACATTTAAACTGGTTGAATTAAAAGAAATGGTTAGGACAAATCTTTAGGCATTTGTATTGAACATTAAACATACATGTTTATAACATCTTGTTTTGTTTGATGGTAGGCACTACCACACTGTCCACAGAAACCTCTTGATACAGATTTGGAAATGAATCTGACATCTTTACAAAGTGGTTAGTCAGTTATTGTTTTAAAATGTATTCATACTGTAGCTATAAAATGTTGCATTGTAAGATATTGTTTAGAGGCATCATTTTACAAACTTAATTTCAAGCATTTAAGCATGAGAATTTAGATTTGTTTAAATGAAGAGAAAACTTTGAAGACTTTTGACTGGTAGCGTATCTAACACCCGAGTAACACCATCTGCTTTGTGGCTTTAATAGGCAGCGACCATATGATGTATTCCTACAGCCAGGTTGAGGATGATGAAGGCTCGGGTGAGGATGAGAGCGATGAAGGCTTTGACCCTTGCTATCGGTATACCGTGCTGGATCAGGCCTGGAGAGCCACCAACTACAGCACCAAGAAAGTTGTTTGTGACCGTCGCGTGCAGTGGAGGGGATGGTACCGGCTCTTCTATCGCGGCAAATCCATCCAGATGCCCGAGAGGTGCGTGAGAAAAGAAATGTGCGGCACGCATGCGCCGCTGTGGCTCGTCGGCCGTCACCCGCGGGTCCGAGACGGGGTGGTTACGCGCAGAGTGTGCGGACACTGGAGAAACAACTGCTGCTTGTTCAAATCCCCTCCTATACGGGTGAAAGCATGTCGGGGAAACTACTACGTCTACAGGTTTGTCAAACCTGTGGCATGTCATATGGCATACTGTGCAGGTAAGATGTTTTCTTTTAACTAACTAGATTTGGTTTGCTGGATGCACTAACTCTCTCGTGAACGTGTTTTCCAGACATCAACACCCTTGTGTGTGGAAGATGCCGGAAAAGTGAATCTTGTATCAGCAGAGACAAGATCACCTGGATGTGCAGGAAAAACAAACGGAGAGGTGAGGAGGACTGTGAATTTGAATCCTTATGATTTCAATGAATCTGCTTTATGATAACTAATACTGGAACTGATTTACCCGCAGTGAAAGCAAACGTGCATTTTTTCGCCTCCTTCCCGGGTCACATCTCAGGAAAAGTGAATAGGATCGTATACAGTAAAGTGTACGTGAATCAAGGCAGGGCCTTCAACAGGCGCAGCGGGATATTCAGAGCTCCGGTGTCAGGCGTTTATCAGTTCTTCTTCTCCACACAAACTTGGGGCAACGGGCCGACGAACCTGTGGCTCGTTATAAATGGTTATTGGATGGTTGTGTCGCATAGCAATGTTCGGAGCCCAAACTCCGTTGGAAATCTCTCTACATACATGACGACTCTGCGCAAGGGGGCTACGGTTTATGTGACCCATAATCGTGGTCGATCATGGGCCAACACTTCATCCAACACCATCATTTTTGGGGGTTCGTTACTAATGGTGAGAAAAATCTAAAAACCGATGTGAAGTTTGACTTCAGTATGAAAATGAGCCTTTATAGTTTAATAAAGGTATATGACCTCAGATGTTATTTGCAACACAGTTAAAAGTTCTTCCATATCTGCTATTCATTATTTTGGCTGTTTTAATAAATGTTTGTTAAAAGACTTATTTCAAAAACAGAATTAATATTTCCAAATGCTATTTTTTTATAAACACAGAAAAAAATCATTTTAAGACTACTGCAAATTCTATTTTTTTTTTATTTTTAAACATGATTATTTTCTTTTAATATGTTTCTATGCCATTATTATCATAATTTTAAATTATCATAATTTTAAATTATCATATTTTTCATATTATTATTAATATTATATTAAAAGAAGCTATTAAACAGTTTAAGAACTCCACTGTAAACTACGATTATGTATAATAATACTGTATATCATATTATATAATATTACTGTATAATTATTGAACGTCGTCGTAGTCTTCAAGACACAGATGGGGGGCAGCAGAGTCATTGTGTTTAATGGAGAGGATGACACAATGGCCACAGATAACCGCACAGAGCAACCTGAAGCCACATCTTCAGTCCTCATTAAACTTAAACGCGTTCTTGAGGTTATATAGACGCTTCCACAGCACGTGTGCGTCCACCGTGCCGTTTAAACACCGGAAAATGTTTCATGCATGTTTCAGCAAAAACATTTCAGCCATCAACGTGCGCATGTAAATAGGATCGTATTCATTGTCAGTACTTTGGTTAACTTTAGTTAACGTTTTAAAAGGTAACTGTGCTTTTGCAAAGTTCATTCAAATGTAAGAGATTGTATCCATCGCCTTATATGGCCAGAGGACAGACGGACATACCAGAGATATTTAAAAACTCAATGATGATGAGTAATTGTCTTATTTTCCCATAGAGAAAGCGTAACTGCGCACAATGCAAATGCAGTTTACTGCCTTGATATTTATATATGTGTATATATGTGATATTTATGTTGGTTGGCAGGCATTTTCAAAGTCATCTTTCATATTTAGACGCTGTATGTGGGACTGCGATAAAGTTTGATGACATTTATTTATGCCCAACACGTTTACGTTTATTTGGACTCGAAACGGTAAATGCACAAAGAGTTTAATGGGTCTGAAAGAAACATAAACGTTAAACTAACTTTACAGCAGTGTAGGTAAAAGCTCGTGCCGAATCGTTTAAGTTCTCGCCCCGAAAGAGGAGGGGCGTCCGCCTTACCGGCGGGACACCATTCGTCGTTACCGAAGCCACCGTGTGATAGGCTAGACGACCGAGAGAAGTTCACGGAAAGAGATGAGAGGTGCGACGCTCCGTGTAGCGGATTATCACTTCTTAAACGCCGGGACGCCGTAAAAGTTGCGTGAAGTTTCGGAGCGAACGAGAAACGCGCTGCCGTGAGGCTTGAACGCAAGAACGCAACCTGGAGCTCACAGTCAACGGGAAACGTGTGTTTATATTCCGTGTAGTACTAGGATGAAAGCGAGCCGAAGAATTGCGGTGTAGGCAAATGTAAACAAATTCATTGTGATGCGATATCAGTCCGGTTTGGCGCATTGATTTGTGTATTTGTGGGATACCCAGCATTTCCATTTGTATATTTCCAACGCGTTATTATCATGGCAGAACACGAAAGTTTGGAGTTCGGCAAAGCGGACTTCGTCCTTCTGGACAACGTGTCTTTGGAAGAGTTTATGGCCAACCTTAAACTCAGGTAAGAGGGGAATCCACTTCTGTTGCCATTTAACAGCAGACATGTATCATAATAGTAATTTTCCAAAAGCTTTCTTTCTGATTTTAATGGGCAACGAACTGCCTTTAAAGAAAGGAGCTTTTGTTGAGCCGCATTTTTTACTTCATTCCTTAGTCTTTGTCTCATTTGGAATGAAAAGCCATTTGTGAAGGAAAGATGAAAAAAGTGATGCATAAGTTCAATTGTTTGTATTGCAATCACTATAATTGTCAATGCAATGGGTGGCGTGTAGTTACTGAACAGGAATGTACATAATTAAACTGTACACCTGTCAGACAGCTTTTGGTTATGTTGGTGACTGAACAGGTAACTAGTTACGCATGTGAATCTGTCAGTGTGTAATGTTGATCAGCTATGAACTCATGAACTGTGGACAGATGAGGGAGCTGCTCAGCACACTTGTTGTGTTCTGAAAATACAACTCAAAATTCAGATGGAATAAACTAAACTAGCTTTCTCATTGGGTAAAAGTGACAGTGATGCACTTACACACCTTACATGTACAATAGAAGAATGGCATTGTTGTGTTTGCTGTAGTTATTAGCTTCATACTTCAACTGGATGCACCTGCTAAACCAGAGTTGTGTATGTCATGGTTACACCCCCCCTGATTGTTTAAACAACTTTGCAGTGGAAATCCTGCCTTTGTGTTTTGTGTTTTTGGTAATGTGGATCACGTTTCCTTATCAACACTGTCAATAAGTGACTTGATGGCTTTGATAAGACGGCAAATGCGGCTGGGAAGCTTAACTCACTTTATATGTTAATGTTTAATGTAACAGTGCTATAAAATCTGCAGTTGGTTTCAGTTTATTGTCCTTTTATGCACTTAACTAGTGTGACCTATATATAGAAGAATCCCATTGGAGTACAAAATGTGCTTTATAAAATATGTAATATTTTATTCAGTTTAATACTAGCTAGCATGGAATTACACACTTTATTGTAATGTTTTAATGTTCCTTTTATGGTTGATTGTACTGAAGCAGTGAAATAAAATTTGGTTTTATTAGTTGTATTTATTTTAGATCAAATAATAAGATAGTAGTCGCTTACACACACACACACACACACACACACACACACATACTAGAAACAAATAATTCAGAATTCATTTTGTAACCCATTCATTGAATTTCCCATGATGTAAATAAACAAATTGCCCATGAATAAGTCACAGAAGATGTTTGCAGGTTCCAGTGACTCATGGCACGAGGTGTCTGTTTTTTCCCACCTCTCAGCCATGGCCTGATTTTCCCTGCAGCTTGGAGATGGTGTGTGCAGTTTGTTATTTACAGAGGGTGTGACCAGGCAAGCTTCCTGCTTTCTCAGTCTCCACATCTGTGTCTGAGGCTTCAGCTGGAATAGCTGCAGCTATGTGATGCCAGGTCACATCCTGTGCCCTCCGGAATGATAAAGGGAGCTGTTGTTAAACTGGAATGCGTTTTAAAGCCCGTTTGCTTTGAGTTTAAGAAGACCATATATGATGACAAAGCACAATGTCTAAACTAATTGCACTCATTTGAATTTGACTTGACAATGTAGCTATAGCCGGTATGTCTCTGAGATGGGATTTTTATCCAGTAAAATCAGCTGTGTTTACACTGTGGTAGATCGGTCAGTCTGGGATTTTTCCGCTAAAGAAACTTCTAAACCTACCGAAGTTGGAATTCAGCCTTTTTAAGCAAAGCTATATGACAAAATGTTTTGCCAGGAGATTTAAAGTAAATTTGTCAATTTACTGCTTAACTGTAAGTGACCATTTAAGCCCCTTACAGTGAGGTGGTAAAGTTAAACAAGTGTCAGGACTGCTGACATACTGTGCATTGAAGCATAATCTAAACTATGTGTACACAATGCCCCCATTTTAAGTTACTCTGAGGTTACTTCTTAAGCTTACTCTGAAATCACTGCTTAATTGATGTGTGCTCAGGGCTTGACTTTATATGGCAGTGTTGTTTTTCTGCCCCTAGGATCTTGGGGAATGTTTTTGGCAACCCCTCTGCGCGTTTCCAAAAACAATTACTCGCTGCCCGAGACATTTTCCAAATTCTTTCAGAGACTGGCTCTGATACTGCAGATTAAATATTGATAACCACTACACTATGTCAGTGCCTTTTATCTGCTCGTACACTGTAGGCAAACTCTACAAACTCTTCATTTTTTTCCTACAAACTCTTCTGTTGTGGAGTTTATAGCTCTATATACACAACAGTTAGTACCAGTCCTCAAATCTGATTGGATGTGAGATGTTCCAAAAGTGCTGATACTATAACATCACAACACTGGGACGCTTTACTGTTTTGTATCACTCCACAAGAACCGTTTAAATGATATCTTAGCATAATCATGAGTCCCTTTTTTAACTATCAAAGACATATCCTGAACTTGTGGTGTAAGAAGGGGGGGGCGGTTGTGGCCTGCTGGTTAGCGATTCAGGCTTGTAATCAAGGTTGCTGGTTCGATTCCAGTGCTGGCAGGTAGCAACTAAAGTGCTCTTGACCACCGATTGCTTCCCGGGCCCTGCAGTGATAGCTGACCACTGCGTGTGTGTGTGTGCGTGTGTGTGTTCATTCCTCACCAGTGATGGGTTAAATGCAGAGATCACATTTCGGATACGGCCTACCATACCTGACAAAATATGCCACTTTCACTTTTCACTTTTAAGAAAGTACAAGTAGTTCCACACACAAGTGTTTTTTTTATCTTTTATTTACATACTTTTCAGATAATGAACTGTTGTATAAAAGCAATAGCAAGAGTGCTTTTTGGCCCTGTATCGACCGTAGCTACGAGGCTTCTGTGGTTAAACTTTCCTTGACATTTTCTGTGTGACATTTTCACTCTTTGTAGAATATGTGTTTAACCTTTCACTCTCATGCAGTCATACTGTTCTGTTTGCTCGAAATGACAGGAAGAATATCCATATGAGAAGAGAATTTCCTCTCTTCCTATTGACATTTTCCTCTACTTGAGAAGTCACCTTTGACCCTCACACCATTCTGACTAGAGTATGAAGCTTGTTTGTTCCAAAATCTTTCTGTCTGCAGTAAGAGTAAAAAGTTGTCTGACATTTTTGTCAAAATTGAGTTATTGACATATTCTTACTCTAATATAACTTATTGACACTATTAACGGTGTTTTATTTAAAAGAAATGTATTTTGGGTGTTTCAATTTGAAAAACAAAAAAGTTCTATCAGTTTTGGTATATACAATCCAAAAACTTTAAACCTCAATATCTCAAAACTTAGAACCTTATAATACTAAGGTAGCGAGATAGCAAACAATGAAATGCTGTTTTCTTTGGTGTAATTGATTTATACATGCCTACACTGTCATTTACTCTCATCTACATGTTAGTCAGTGTGCATACAGATGTATCCAGCAGATGTTTAATGTTTGTTTATGTATCTTGTTAGTCATCTGTAATCCGGGTATATGGTGCAGTTACAGGAATATATTTATTTTCTTTTTCCAAAGAATAATTGCACATCTAATGTGGATAATTGCTTAAAAATTGGCATGTTGTGTTTTGTGGTCATAGAGAGGTTTTAAGGCAGAGGGTTGTAATTCTGTGCTGTTTTCTCAGCTTTTTCTCAGGGTCTTTGTTTAGCAAAATAAGCCCGATAATATCAAACTTAGGGGTCTAAGGTTAGATTTAAAAAGCACTACAGGAAACCATGAAAACTAACCCCATATGTCTATTTCTGTCCTGTATTTAAGCTTGCACTGGACAAATACAAACAGACCAATATACACAAGGGCAAACAAATTACAGACCTCTGTTTGAATTTAAATTTGCCTTATGGATCAGATCTCATAGAGATTGAAATATTGGAATAGTGTAACTGAAATTTGATCTCTCTTCACTGTTAAACTGTATCTTAAGTATTTCAGTGCTGTGAAACCATTGGTCAAAAAGGCATAAAGTGTCTCCCATATCAACGGTGTAAAAACACTTGCTGCCTTTTAGCGGAGCCACGTGGAGTCCAGCTGTGACACATGGCAACCCGATTCCCATTCGGCAAAGCAAACAGAGGGATCAAAGTCTTCTCAGAGCTCAGGTACACTGTGCAGAGACAGACAGAAGGTGAAAGATTTAGTTTCCGTAACCCGCGGAGATAGATGAGATACATTCCGGATTGTAAAGAAAAATAAAATATTGCTAATTATACAAAAAACACAGTATTTGTACATTTGCGTAGCCTTACTGACATTTCTCAGAGACAATATTTTCTGTATTATTTACATATAAAATTCATTAAACGTCCATATTTTTCTAGCAGGTCCAGCTAAAGACCTGTGGTTTATAGAGTAAATAAATAAAAAAACAACATAATGTCTCTGTCAAGAAGGCAATTGGCTCTTTAAGCTGAATAGTGGGGCTTCTGTTCCTATAGATGCTGTTGAGCTTGAATTGCTTCCATTTGTGTACAAGTGGTCCATCTCCTGTACAGGCCCTGTCCCAAATGGTGTATTGGACTTGAGGTATCATGGCCATAGCTTAGCGGCTTCTGTGTTCCACTGATGACCTTTTGCTTAGTCTGCAGTGGTGCAGGCTTTAAAGTGGACTACAAACAAACAGCCACCGTCTCTGTCTCTTTTCATTCTTGTTTGCTTTTGTCTGCTAAATGTTGACATCCCCATTGTCTTGTTCAAAATACCCAGTTGGTAAATGCCATCATGTAGACGCTGTTTCCATCCAGTTCCTCTATAATTTTCTGACTGCCATTGGCTTCAAAATTAGCTTGCTGGAAAATATCATAATAAAAACTACTGGTGCAGTTTTGCTGTTTTTCATTTATTTACGACAGGATCCAGATCCATTTCTGTTGTCGTGGAAGATTATTTTCCCGTTCCTTTAAGAACACGTCTCAAATCGTATCTCTTTTCGGTAGCAGGCTTCGCACACTTCTTGCTTTTTTATCTGAAGTGTCTAATGGTGGTAAAGGCTGCTGTGTTGATCGCTCCAACAAACAGCCTCTATTCTTTTACTCTACAGCAAAGAAAAAGAGCCGTCTGCCCTCAAGAATTTCCATACAACCCCCTGTAATCTGAAACATATCACTGGCCTTATATAAACAAGGCTGTGCTTTTTTTACCCTTTTTCCCCCAGAATAAGCTTTAAACTCCACAGACGTCTCATTTGTGGACTGTGTGACTTGGCGACGGGCGCGTAGACGACAGCATGTCAGGGGAGCTCCTCACAAACGCTCCCTGTCTTTAGAGTTCATGCCGTTGATATTTTTTAGTCACCCTTTTGTAACCCCTTTTTCTCTCGTGTTTGCAGCGGGCTGCGGTTGTTTGCAGGTTTCGGTGGTACACAGAAGCCCAATCCTGCAAATGTCATTTGTGTGTCCTAATGTACGTAAGAGATCCCTAAATAATTCCCAAATTGTGTATCCACCACTCCCATCACGCTGGAAGCCCATTTCCTCTTTCCTACAGATGCCAGAGTTTGATTACATTACATAGACCAAATAAATGATATTATATATCCACTGTTCCATCTAATGACATCATTTAGACGGGACAGAATGATGGATTTCTCATGTCTCCTATGAGCTCTTTCTGAGTTGCTGTCACTTTGTCGTCCATTTCGTGTAATTGTCTGAGTATGAGGCTAGTGGGAAAATTGTCCAATACTCACTGAAAAACATTTGTGCTAATTTCCTCTCCTTTCACCCTCTTATGCCTCTTTCTGTTCTTTAGCCAGTTACCTCATTATCTTTCTCTTTTTTTTACCACTGTCTGTTTTTGTACTTTTCCCTCTCTGCCCTCTTTTTACCCTGACAGAGATCACTTCCTGAAATAGCTTGCTGAGTAACGTCTGAGTCCGCTTGGCTGGTCTTGCATTTCTGTCTATTTTCTTTCTTGAGTTGGCCGTCACCTCATCCGCTACTGCTCGGTGACGTCGTGTTGGGATTAGAATCATACGCTGAAAGCACAGATGTGTTAGAGATGGGCTCAGGGCCACATTCAGCCACCAGAAAACCCTCTTACGCTTTACCGTTGAACTCTGAAACGTGATCGTCGAAACATGCCTCTTTTTTCCGTCCTTCCCTTCCTCTCATCCTGATGGGAGAACAAAATGTTCCTCTGATCTCAGGAAGACAATGAAGGGAGTGGGCCAAAATAACAAAAAACCTCAGCCCACTGGCTCGCTCTGAAATTTACACCTGGCTCTCATTTCCTGGATAGTTGGTGCACAGCTAATGAAAGTTAGTGCGTAAGCTGCACGTTTCAGACCGTTAAAATGTTGCCAAGTGGGACACATTTTCTCTATTCAGGCTTTGTCCACAGTAGCGTGTTTGTAAAAGAGGTTAACTTGAGACACAAGAGTGAGTAAAACTGAGCGCAGTGGGGCGGGCATGAACAATTTATCTTCCCCGAAAGATTGCTTTTTCTGTTGAAGGATATGCGTGTTTTTAAGCTTTAAAGGATTGTCATCGGTACAGAAGCAGCTGGTGTTTAACAGTAAACAAATGTTGTAAAAGTTGCAGAGAAATTTCTTCCAAATGTGCAACGTGAGTGTGGCGTTCGGTGGGTGGCATGCAGCTCCAGACGTTCAAAGACCAATACAAAGAGCTTCTTAGACAAAGTAAAAATAAACCATAATAACAATATAAATCACTTTGATTTACAGTAAGTCATTATTGTGTATACGACAGAAAGAAATATTATCAGCCTTGACAGTTTTCCAATTACAGTGGGTTTTTTGTCACCCAGTAAATTGTGTTTGTTGCAATAATCCATCCTGTATTATGATTAATTAATTATGTAAAATTAGTATTAAAGCTTCAGTCCGTAACTTTGTGTAAATTCACCTGCAATTTTATAGTTCATACAGAAATGGGGGTAGAAAGGTGGAAGTTACAGCTATAAATATGATTTCAGCTATAAATACGCAGGTCTTTCTAAATTAAAAATCAGATATTACTGAGATCTTATTAAGCTGATACTTAATAACTGCAGTTTCCAATAAGTCTCACAAGCATTGATAAAGCAACCTCCGAGCAACGCACTGTTTCTCTGAGGGTGCAGCAATAAACAGCACAGTTGAAAACAGTCCAGCGGCTGATGTGCTATCAGGTCATTACCCAGCATGCTTTGTGTTAAGCTGTGGACTGAGTAACACTGATTGCTTGATGGTAAATTGTGTGCAGGGATAAACGTGGATCAGGGACAGATTATCTTTTCATTGCTGAGGTTGTGAATACACAGGCTTTGATGTGTTATCTAGGGGCTAAACCATCTCAGAAATGGACTGTCTTCAAGAGTTGGGTCAATAGCAAAACTGGTCACAGTGTTTCAATGGCCCAATAAAAAACAGGTTATAAAATAACACAATTTTTATTATGTTACTTCAGGCTGGTTATAAATGTGAACATTCTGCTGTCCAGTAATTTTCACTCCACTCACTTTTTACCGTTACTCGCAACTAGGGAATGTCACAGGCTGCACCCCACCCCGGTCGACCACAGGCAAATAACCACAAGAGACCCACCCAAACAAGCTTGAAACCAGTAGTTATACTAAGCCTGGCCAGTGATCCCATTCTAAAAATGTTGTCAGGCTCTTATTGTCTCAGAGTCTGGGACTTGATGAGCAAAGTGTGTTAAAGGCTGGTTTCATACTGCATATCCTATAACTTGCTGAAAAAGTGCAGAAAATCTCTTATGTGCTTCAGAAGTGTTTATTCCGAACAATAAAATTGATGCAAACATGGAAAAAAGTTGTGTTGTAAGTCACAAAATCTAGTGTACACATGAGTTCAGAGGCTTTACCTGTGTAACAGACCTGGATGTTACAGAAAGGGGGCGATTGTTGCCAAACAAACACCCTAATTTTGTTTACACTAATCTTCATGTAAACAGCAACTCCTCCCAGACCTTCTGGGAAGCTGAGAAGAAGGGCTGACAAAGCATCAGCCCCTCCCTGCATTCTGTTACATTTACTATTGATTTCCATGGTCTTGTTGGACTAGAAAGACCTTAAAGGTTTGAGTGTTAGTCATGTCCCTATTCAAAACCCCTGAGGTTTTAATACCAGCCCCACTGAAAAATCCAGCTTAGACCAGCATGAAATTCCATGTTGGACCAGTGTGGTTCGTACCGGTTAGTGCTGGTTTGGTGAAGATAATTGACTGAGGAAGTCTGACTGGTTAAGCTAGTTAAATAGCTGAGTATTGACACTAGCATCCAGCCATGTTTTTTTATTTAGGAAGGAAGGTTTTGCATCATAGTGGATTTAATACTGAACGTGTTGTGATGAGAGTACAGATGGTACATTTTGTGGCTTTCATTTACTGTGACATAGACAGTTTTCTCAACTGTATATCCTGAGTGACATGTTATGAGCTTGACAAAAGGGGCTGATGACATCACATCACATTGCTTGTGTTCTGTAGATGAGCTTTGACATTTTAACTTCTGTTGTTGTAGTAACTGCTCCATTGTCACAGTTTAAAACACATGTCACAACATTTGAGAACCAGTGTACATCATTATAGTAATTTTACATGAATATTGCTCTGTAAATAATGTAAGCGGTAACGTCCTATTTTGTAATAGAGTTCCACTGACAGCATAGATGGGTATCACGTCCATACTAAATAAGACTTCCTGTTTTAAGATATAAAGCCGTAATACTATTATTATATCTTTGTCATCAGTTGGCGCTGATGTGGGTGAATAGAGGCAGCCTGCTGTGTTGGGGTGTGGAGGTCTGGCCTGCTCTCCTCACACACAGACCTCACATTGACAGAAGAACAATGGAGCGGGTACAGAACAGCATCCTACTCCACAGCTGACACAAAAGAGTCTTTTCATCCCCGCTGCTTCAGGGCCGGACTGGCAGACCGCCGTTGCTAGCATCACCGCCATGCCACCCTGCCTGTCATTCATCCCCTGACATCACAGAGCACACACACCGATACACACACACAGTGCTGAATCAGTTTTGAGTAAGCCGAAACAACGGTTAAAGGACAGATTCTCAAGAATAGCTTTTTAGTGCATTTCAAATACGGTGAAACTCGGCAACAGGGGCTGTCAAGCCACACAAACAGCTCTGTGAGAAACAGCCATGACCATCATTTACTTTTATTGTATGGCAAAAGGCAGCTTTCATAAGCCATGAATGAAAAGTCATACAGGTTTCAGTAAATAATGACAGAATTTGTATTGTAAGCAAATTGCCCCTTTAAATGAGTTTAAAATAGTTCACACTTAAAATTAAGCTGAAGTGGTTTCAGATGCGCTTCAGTTCACAGTGTCCATGGTGATTTCTTCTGGTTTAAAGGATCACTGCTCATTTCATGACTCTCTGTTGTATTTGTGGGAAGACCGGAGGGAATTATGGGCTGTTTGTGTGAATGTTGTTGTTGTGTTGTAGATTTCAGCTCTGCAGGATGTGTTAGTAATGGAGGCTGCTCTCTAAGGACTGTAGTGGTTATTCTAGAGCAAAATATATATTGATGCTACTTTGTATTACATTAGTAATTGGGTAGAATCAAAATGCGGTACAATAATTAAAGGACAAGGTCCATACAGAGCTCAGCTTCGCTACTGCACTGTAGTAGAACCAGTGATTCAGTATAAAACTATGAGGTCATGCGTCAAACTTCTAAGCGTACTGACTGGGGCAGGATGGAGCTGAGGGAGGCTTGGCAAACCCACAGGTTGAGAAGAAAGGATGCCTTATTCTAGGCATGACCCAGGTCTACTCAGAAGAAAGGAGAAGTGAGATCTCAGCTCCCCAGGGAACGGAGCTCAAAACAGTCTGCTTAAACTACTGGTTTTGTGTGATCCATGATCTTTGCTTTGTAGGGTGGATTCCAGACTGTTTTTGGATGTCTGTAATCTTCTCATGTGTTTTGGAGATCATGAAGAGTCAAAGAAAAGCTTTCAGTATTGTGCAAACAGATTATGCATCTCGCGAAACATGACCTCCACCATCCTGCTCCCCTGTTTACTTTTGATTTCTGAAGAGATAATTCATCAAGCTGCCCTTTCTTTACATAAGGCAATGAAATATGAGCCTACAAACCATGCTGACCACAAAACAAACAGATCTACTAAAGGGTCACAGTTAAACAAATATTCCATAATATGCAGAAATGTAAATACAGCTGATCTGTTTGTCTTTCCGCCGCAGGTTTGAAAAGGGTCGGATCTACACTTACATCGGGGAGGTGGTGGTATCGGTTAACCCCTACCGTGCCATGAACATCTACGGACGGGACACCATCGAGCAGTACAAAGGCCGAGAGCTATACGAAAGACCTCCGCACCTTTTCGCCATCGCTGACGCTGCGTACAAAGCCATGAAGCGAAGAAACAAGGACACCTGCATTGTAATCTCAGGTAGACTGTTCTAGACTGAGCTGTGACTCATTATTCTGAACATCTGCCTTAATCTGAAGAAAAAACAAATGATGTGATCTCACAGTCCAATAGAAAAACACAAACTAGCTCATTCTCAACAAAAACAGCCTATTTCCAGATTGGCTAACATTCTCTAACATTCTCTTAATATTATCAAAATGTTCTTAAAGAAATATTAGTAGAGTTAGTAGAATCTTATTTTTCATGTCAAAAAGTTGTTCTTAAGACGTTAGTGGAATGTTTTAAAAACGTTTTGGAAACAAAAAAGTTTTAATATCTTTTTTAACCAAGCAATAACGTTTTTGTTACTTAATGGAAAATTTAGGGACACGTTCTGACAGCCAAAGTTTGTTATCTGG
The DNA here is from genome assembly GCA_036877625.1 of Ambastaia sidthimunki. Classification (NCBI taxonomy): domain Eukaryota; kingdom Metazoa; phylum Chordata; class Actinopteri; order Cypriniformes; family Botiidae; genus Ambastaia; species Ambastaia sidthimunki. The sequence continues at coordinate 828 of JAZGTK010009140.1, read as the reverse complement.
GTTGTCATCTGTTTTTATGTCAATAAATAAAGGCATTACTGTAATACAGGCTTTGTGTATCTTCTGGAGGAGCTGGAGTTTGACTGGGAATGATGTGATTAGATCCGTGGTCAGATGGGAATTGCTCTGCACTGACGCACTGTAGCGTGTGGTTTCCGAATCACAGCGGACTGTTTGTGCAGAGACTGTTCACAATGCAGTGCATTGCTTTCTCAAGACGTGTGTTCGACGTTCCCATTGTGTGAATAAGATTAAGAAAATATGGTTAGTTCATAATTTAAACAACAAATGTCTCTGTTGAGACAGTGTTTGTTTTCTGTCTGGGTCATTGTGAAACTATATTGAGGTGGGACACATAACTCGGGGGAATAATCTGGAGACCACTGAGAAGAAATGTTTCCTCAATAAGAAAACATTGTTATCCAGAGAGTGACCGCAGATTGTGACTACACTGCACAAATATTTGGTATATGTGATGCCATCTTGTGGCCAACAAAAGGTCCTGCAGTTTAGAATAAGAATGAGTTGTATTTGAAGCGTCATTTTGTTTTATACACCCAGTATGAGTGGCCAAGCTAAAGGACATCTTTGGCAAAAGGATATTTTCCTTTGCACCCATCATTGTTATCTGGCATCTGCCCTAGAAATGTGTGATAGTAGCAATTTAATATTCACAGCTGACTGCTGTAATTTTAGATGTTGAAATACTTTCTGCTAGTTCATCCTAATTCAGAAAAATAACTTTCAAAACTTGAGCCTGTTTGTTTGGTGATCTGGCCAATCACAGTAACACGGCTCAACCAATGGCGTGAGTTTGTGGCAGAACAA
>JAZGTK010009139.1:0-17545 GCA_036877625.1 Ambastaia sidthimunki | reverse complement strand
CATTTACGGTAAGCTTGTTTCCTGTTTGTTTGCACACGGTAAGTGACCGCAAAACAAATGTCTGTTTCAGCCTGTAACCTGCCACGCTTGCAGATGAATAGACAATAACCCAGATGATTCCTTTACAATCTGTCACCTGTTGACAGCAGTGAGGTGAAGACAAACCAGCCGCTGTGATAACAGAGAACAAGACATTTTAAATGACACGAAGGAAGAACAACATAAACTACAGTGACATTGAGATCTGTCTATGATAAACTAACCTCTAACTCTTGCTGTTTGTACATATCAACGTGTGTGTGGGGTGTGTGTGTATGTGTTTAAGCAGTGACCTAAAGTAAAATACACCTTTTTTCTATTATGCTGGAAATGTATGAGATACAAAAACATGAAATGTAGAACCAGCAAGAGATGAATAAATTGTTTCAGAGTGACAAAAAAAATGTGTGTGTGTTTGTGTGTGTGTGTGTGTGTGTTTGGTGTAATTTCACACAGAGTTTGTGTCTGTGTACTGTTTGAGATTGCATTAGTCTGCTGAAATGTCCTTCTGTTTGCTTTTGTAATGAAATGTTGTAAGTGGGCACAGAAAACAAAACAAAAGGTGGGAGAATAACAGTTTGTGTCTGGCTATACTTCAGCAACTACATCTACAGCACAATAAAGCAATAAACCAACCGAGGTTTGTGATACTTTGTGATACTGTGGTAAAGCAGTGTGGTTAGACACAATCGGAGGCTGAGCTGCAACAACGGTACAATAACGTACATTCAAAATATTATATATAATATTAGAAATATTAATGACACATGATATTCTTCAATTATGCAATATAGTGCACAAGTTTAAATGAAGTTTGTAGCTGTGTGGGGCATCAATATGAAAGTCAAGTAACATGTTTGTGTACAACAGTTTAGAGTTTTTGCAGCAGAATTCAGTACATTTGTTGCAATTACAAATTGCTTGTAATTACATGCAGGTGTGTTGATGCAGGCTGATGGCCCACTAGGAGCAAGGCCTCAGTTTTAGAAACAACATTTTATCTTATAATGGTGTCATTGAAAACTGCTGATACAATTTAGGTTGTGTGTGTGTGTGTGTGTGTGTGTGAGAGAGAGACTGCATAAGGATGAAAGGCTCAGAAGATAAACAAACACAGGGGTAAAATGACAGAATACAGCTGTGTGTGATGTCTTTGAAGTGAAGTTTTGAGAGCAGATTGTTTCATTCTCTCTCTCTCTGCATCTTTCTCTTCTCTTCCTGTATCTCTGATGCAGAGAGCGGATGGGATACACTGACACTGAACGTCAAGTTTTTCATCCGGTTTAACCGCTATGACACTGAGAGAACATCAGATATCATGAACGCTGTGAACATTGTGTCTTTCTGAAATCAGCCTCTGCTGGTGTCTAACTCAAATAAGAACAAAGAGAAATCTGGAATTGTATGAATGAAGATCTAGAATTGTCTAGAATGACGTGTTGTTCTGGAATCTTGAGTTATTCTTGTATAATTGAGATGGTCTGAAAATCTGAAAATTAAATGGTTACCTGCCTAAACACAAAATGTTGTCCAATATCAAACGCAAACAATATCAAACATTTTAGGGAAGCAACTGTTGACTGACAGGTGGGACTTTTATCCCTGTACAGTACAGCTGCATGTTGAATGTTTTGAGTTCTGTAATTTCTGTACAGAACCTGCTGCTTGTATCATAGTAGCATCTAATCTTTACACAAAAACAATGTAATATCCATTTTAATAAGATATTATGATGGTTTTTAAAATGATTAGATTCCATGAACAAAGCAGGTACAGTCACCAGCAAATATTAAAGTGTAAAGCAGCTGTTCAAATGTTTCTGGAAGCTCCATATACAATATCTGACAGAAGCACTGCAGAGCTGTTTATCTTCCACACATATGTGCCCAACCCTCTCTCTCTCTCTCTCTCTCTCTCTCTCTCTCTCTCACACACACACGCTCACAGTGCCATAGCGTCTCCATAGCAAATGAGTCTCCAGCAGCATGAATTATACATGAGTCTCTCTCTCTCTCTTCATGTTCTGCCTCTTTTAGACAAGCAGAGAGAGAGAGAGAGAGAGAGACCAAGAGCAAGTAACACACAGATGCTGTTTTAGAGGTGGCAGTGTTATGTATATGTGTGTTCTCATCATGCTAAGGCTTGACATCTCACTGTTATGCCACATGCTTCTGATTTCCTGTCCCCCCAGGAAGTGTCTCCTCACCTTAATGAGAATTCATCCAGAAATATGAGAGAGAGAGAGATTTGGTATTTTAATCTATCACAGTCATTGCATTTCAGTTTTATAATTTAACAAAGTAAACACTTCTATAAGCCTCACAATTTTGAACAACAATTATTTACAGTCCTGTATATATATATATATATATGCTGTATATACAGTTTATATACAGCATATAAGCCCTCATTGCTTTCCTGGGCATATGGTATTAAATATCAGGGTATAGGAGCAAATGACCTGATTAATGTCTGCCTGAGGAAAAAGACTTAATTTATTCCTATATAGAGGGCTTGAAACCTAGTGACCATCATTAAACTATTGCAGTGCTTCTTTGCCAAAACACACACACACACACGCACGCACACACACACACATAATCTGCCCCATTTTTACTTTTAAGTAAGAAAGGAAACAGCATTCTTCTCCCCGGCAGACATCACATTGTTGACCCAGTTAAAAGTGTGTGTGTTACCTGGAGAGCTGTGAGAAGCTAAAATATCTACAGCCCCTCTTAGACCAATTAACATTGAGTTAACAAAGAGCTTAACACTGAAGTCTGTGTTTGTTTTCGAAATTCCTTGAATATAATTCATAGACAGTATAATGAAGTACATTTAGTACACACTCATGGTCAGTGGATTAAAAGAAAGTGCATATTATGATTTTTAGGAGAATTAATTAGTTAATTAGCTTAAAGCTTTAGAGCAATTGAAACCTTGTGTAATTTATAAACATAAAATGATATTCACGAAACATTTGTATTATCTTGTTGAAATAAAAACTCATAACACACCAGATTCATTAAAATGTGTATTGGGAGCACTGCAACATCATGCTCACGGTGATAAAATGTGGTATCATCTGTTATTTTCCTCTCAGTCAATCACACTAGCCTATATTTCAGGTTTTTTTAACAGTTCCAGAGTTGGCCCCAAGGGTATTATGGGATGGCAGGCTGGATCGTTTTTTGGCACTGAGTGGTTCCAGATACGCCCAGGAGAAAGCTGGAATAGAACCAGTGAACAGAACGCTGGAGACGAATAAAATATTGGAGCTGCTTGTGCCATTTTTATGCCATATATACTGCAGAAAAAAAGAACACTTCACTTGAAGCCTGTATACATAATGCATTATATAATCATTATAGAATATATATTCTTTATAGTTTGCAATACATTATATAATCTCATAAATAATTGCAACCACAGCTATACATTAGAAATGCCTATTACTTATTCATAGTTCTTTACATCTTAAGAGTACCATGTGTGTGTGTGTGTGTACCGCTATATGTGGTTTACAAGAACACAAATGTGTATGGCATGTGTCTAACAATGTTAACATGATTTAAACATGTAAAACATACTAAATGGTGTTTTTGTTTATATATGTGTGTGTGTGTGTGTGTGTGTGTAAAGAATCACACTCCAGAATTTCCAAGCCTCTCTTTTCTTGACAGGTGAGTGGTTTTGATTGGTTTATTATGTTAGCTGCTGTCTACCTGTAAGGGAAAAGAACAATTTATTGGTTCAAACCTCTAAAACCTCTTTGTTTTGGTCACAGGTTGGACATTGTTATTCTTTTGTTTGAGCAGAGAAAAACAATACAAAGTAACCCAACAAATTTAGACTGAAATGCAGTCATACTACGTTTGAATCATAGCTGTATTGATATTCAATACAACAACACTTCTGGCCATATGATATTGTTTAATTATACAGATCACACACACACACACACACACACACACACACACACACACACTCCTCTGTTCTACACCAGCAGAGAGAGCAGAACTAAACACTGCTCTGCTGAGCCCTGCAGTCTCTAATTGGTTTCTCCATTCTGTCAGAGAGAGAGAGAGAGAGAGAGAGAGGTAAGAGAATAGAAGAAATAAAGCCAGAAAACCACATGACACTTTGCAGAAGAAAAAACGCAGAATAGGAGACCAAGACAAATTGCGGGCGGTTTATATAAACGTTCTTTGTGTGTATGTGTGTCGCCCTTTAAATAGTCACTACAGCAGATTAGATTCTCAAAGGACAGAGAAATAATATTTCACTGTAAGAGCAAAGATTCACAAACCAAATATAGTTTTTTTTCCGTCACACCCGCATAACAGAAATGATGAATGATGTGGTGAATTATAGTACAATCTCTCTCTTGTTGGAGTTCCCGGCAAAAGTTGGGGAGGAACATGGTCACAGTTTTAATCAGATGCTAAAGGTGGAAAAAGTGTCTCATCTGCAGCCTGATTTGTCCATTTCTCTCTTTAGTTAGTTCCACAGGGGCCCTAGAGTCTACCAGACTGTTCTAGAAATCAGGTGCTGGAGATCAGGTGACACCTCAGCCTGCAGATACACCCGGTGAGTCTGAGACAGCGAGATGATACAGTCTCATGTCTACACTGCACCTGACTGATGTGAACGTTCTTAATTAGAACATTCCTGTTAAAATCAATTAAACTCTCCACAATACGTTAACTCAACTAGTACGCAACTAAACTAGAACCCCAGCTAACAATTTTAGGTTGTAAGAACGATTGTAAGAACATTTCCAAGACTTCCAAGTAACAAAAACATTAAAAATTGTGATTTTGAAAAATGTTCTAGGAACCTACAGAACATACAGTCTTTTGTTTTGTATGTTAAGGCAAACTTTTTTAATTCTGTAATTTTTTAAAAACATTACACTAAGAACTTAAGAATAACATTTTTTTGATATATGACATAACATTGAAAACATTTTACTACTGTTACTACAAGAATGATAACTTTGAGAGAACTTTGAGAGAACATTAGCCAACGCATTAAGAATGTTCCCTGTTAACTGGGACACTTCACTTCCACATTGCAACCAGGCACAACAGAACCCCTAAAATCTCAAATAATTAGCAACACTGTCTACACCAAAGTGAGTGACATGACAAAGCGAGCAAAAGTTGTGCTCTTCCAGACTGAACCGTGTTGTTGATTTTAACAGGGTGGTTTTGTCACATCATGTTGATCTCAGGTGGAGACGAGTGGGAATCTGAGACACTACATTAAAAATAGAAAGAGTCAAAAAGGAGGAAAAGTTCTAATGAGTCAAAAAATATGTGTGCTAGTAAAGCTAACACGGAGCAAACGCTAGCTGTTGCTGCAAAATGTCTCATTAAGGTTTTCCATGAGCTACTGCGTGACACAAAGAGAACGGGGTAAAATGATCTAATTCTCTCTTCCATCATTTCTCTTTCTCCAGCTCTCTCTCTCTCTCTCTCTCTCTCCTGGACAGCCACTGCTCAACTATTACTGGTTTGTATTATGTCCATGTGCTTTGTTAGATCTGTCCCTCTTTCAAGTGAACAGAAAATATACTTGGAGTGAAGCTACTAATTTGTTCCATGGAGAGTTTGTGTAACCTTCTCCTCTTGTTGCTGGTTTCTTCTCAGAGTGAGATTTTTTTGAAGGGGTTAGGAGACCACTGCTATAAATTTACCAGCAACACTGTGTGTGAATTCCTAATGGCTACATGAACACACATGTGGTCTGCACACATTAACTCTCTCTGATATACACAACACACCCTGGAAGCTAAAAGATATTTAGTGGCTTCCACAGAGAAATACTGGGGGGTAGGAAAGAAGATAGCGTGTGTTATATTTCAAAAAAGTCAACGAAATAAAATGATGGGTGGAACAGTAATTCTACAGAGTTTTGGGGCTTGTGGGCTTTGAAATACTGTTTTTTGAAAGACTGATTTTATAAATTGTATGTCTTTGTTTAATCCTTATGCACACTGTGTGAGTAAGGGTTAACTTTTTGACTATACCTTTACAAAGAAAAGGACTTGTAAAGAGATATTAGTAGGTTTGTTGACATTATTAAAGACATTATTAGATTTTGGCACACACATTACTGTAAAATAAATAGTTACAGCTATATTTTATATAGTTATATATACAATATTATAGTAAAAGGCTATTAAATGAGTTCATATATCTTGTTAACAGGAAGTAAGTCACGTACAAATAACTGGATCTCTTTACATTCTCTGTCACACCCGCAGCGCACTTGTGATTCCTGCAGCGCGAGAGTTTTACCGCTTAATCCGCCCAACGCCGCTCACTGCATCACTTCAATCCACCGCGCCGCGTCAATCGAGCCTCGAGAACGTGACGCGCGACTTCCATGAAAATGAACTGAACACGATCCTTCACTTTCGCTCCCAACACGATATAATAAAAACAGACTGAAAACATAGATCAGTACATACAAACATCGCAAAGTGACGCCAGCAACTTTACACACGTTTTTATTAGTGAGTCTCTTATTCATAATTGTATTATGTTGATTCATTATGTTTGTTTTAAGCGTGTTATGTTGTACAACATTAAATGTTCCTGTAGCTTAACTGGTAGAGCAGGTTTGATTCACATACTGTATACAATATTGTATACAGTATACAATACATAAATGTATACTTTGAATGCACTGTTACGTTTGCATAATGCAAAAATATAAATTTGTTGTATTATTTATAGTAATAATATGCTCTTTATCAAATTGTACAATATATATTAATATAATATACTTTACATCACTGTTGTCTATGTAAGTTTATTATCATAAATCAAATGCAGATCCAATGCAGTCGCACATGTACACATCATACAAATATCATTGTTTAATAATACCAATAAATATTGTTGGTTTGGGTTTCATTGTGAATTCTTCAGTTCACAGAAAGTTCAGTCTCAGTCATCCGGTATCTCTGATGTGTGTATTAATGCCAGGAGTCACCGTCTGTTGTTCTGCGGTTTTCTCAGTCGTGCTGTGGGTCTGTGATCAGCTGCAGTGACTGTGAATAGAGTTTGTCTTTTTGGGGATTGAATTTCTCAAGCATTCAGTTGTGTAGTAGACCAGCACGCAGGTTACGCAGTGTGGGCGGAGCCCCACATGCAAATAAAGAGACAAAACTTATTATGACGTGAATAAATTGGACTTTTATTTTATTTTATTTTTTTTCTGAACTAAAACTAATAAAAATCTGCCCAAGGAACAGAATTTTTTAAATTTGCAGTTTCAATCAGCGCACAGGTCAGATGGACATAACAGATATTCTGAAGGACTTTGTACAGAAAAATATTGGAAGAAAAAGATGTTTAAGACATTTTTAAGGTAAAATGCTTTATTGCGTTCCTTAACTGTATTCAATTAATCAATTAACTTTATATGCAATTAATCAACTAACTTTTATCATCATGAACTTGTAGTTTGGGCTACACCACTGTCTGTATTCATTTGCTGTGCATTTGCATGCTGAATTTTACATCTGACAAAACTTCCTTTGATAAATGGATAAATTACACAAATATAGATTGTTTTCATTTAGTAATTGTGTGTGTGTGTGTGTGTGTGTCATTTCTATGGGTCAGGCTGTGTCTACATTGTGTGAACCAAATGACCAAAAGCAATAGTTGGACACATTAATGGAACACACACACACTCTGGCCATCTGTTCTACTCAGTAGTGCCAGATCTTCCCTCTTCTCTCAATCCTTCCTTTTTTCATTTTTTCTGCCTTTTGCTCTATGTTCCTCTATAAACATTTTATAAGAGTATAAACATTTAATGTCTTGCAATCATGTGGTCTCCTGATGTTTCTATGTTCTTTCTGTAGGTCCGTCACCTCTGATCTTGGCCCATGTGAGTCTGACCTGTAGAGCGCGGGGAGTGTCATAATTTTGTGTTTAGCGTCTGAACCGATGCCCGGAATCTCTCACATACGCGCATGGTTCACAGCTAGACCGTGTGATTATGAATGTATGTTTGCGTGTCTGTGAGCATGATATAAGTTTTTGGGTGAACAGAGACAGTTGGCATTCACAAAGTGAGTCCAGATGTCCCACTGTGATGATGCAATAGGATGACTCACCCCTAACAAAACAGAGAAACACAGGTGGTCATGCGTGTGTACGCTATGTGTGTATTTGTATAAGTGCGTGATGAAGGAAAATTGTTACGCTCCTACACGGCTGGCATGTGCATCTGTCTAAGTGGGTGGTTATTGGTCAGAAATTAACTTTAAAGTGGTCCAGACTTTACGCAGGTCGTCAAATGTCTGGCTACGTAAGACTAGCCTACAAATGGCTCATCTAAAGTCTCAGGGTTCCCAGTCAATTGTGATTAATTTACACACCAGCTTCCAAAACGCTGTCATTTAGCAAATCAAAAAGAACAAAAAAACAGACCCGTCGCCGTGTGGTGTGTAATCAGATCGCTGACAGACGAAAAGCCTCTTTATTAACCACAAACCATGTCCTGCAATTTCTCCTCTACAGCTTTAACTCAGACCCGTGTAACGAGATTCATTAACACTGTTTTATGTTGATAAACTGTTTTTTTTCTGCAGCAACACGTCTAAATCAGATGTGACAATAAACTGCGGCATTTCACAGCGCTGGCGGCAGAAACGCATGCGATTACAGCTTTGCATTGTTTCAGACATGCAGGTAAGAAAACAATAAGCAACGGCCCGTGATTGCAACTTTATCACACACAGACACGATTAAATAACACAGCTGCCCAGAGCTGATAATAAGTGCTAAAATAGTTTTACACTGCTGTTGTCATTTGCACTCTTCCTGGAGTGTGACCTTGTGTTAAAAGTAATTGGATTGGAGCTCTCTCTCTCTCTCTCTCTCTCTCAGTGTGACTTCTTGGTTTATTTTAATCCGTGCTTTCCTCTGGCAAATGTCTGTATTTTAACACAACTGTTTTGTCTTTTCATTTCGCTTAAAGAGCATTAAAACATAACTAATAACTAGTGTCTGTGTCGAAATTACCCAGACTTCATCGTTTCAAAAGACAGTGTTTGTTTGTTATTAAAAGTAAAATTGTTCCTATTTGCTTTCTTAATAAACGTCCCTGGTGTGTCATTGTGCACGATTCATAACTGCATGTTATTCTGAAGAAACATTTAAAAAAATGTAATAACTTTATACACCTCTGACAAATTTCTTTTCGTTTCAGTATATGAAGCTGAGCCGCCCTGTAGTTTCATTTGGAAATGTCACATTAAGGAACTTAAACGCTGGTCTAAATCCTGCTCCACAAAGCTGTAGATTAAACAAAATATGTTCAGATTGGCTGTGACGGTCTGTAACATTTCAGTGAAAGCAGTTTCATCACAACACAGGTGGTTTATTGAGAGAAGTCTGGTTCCTCACAGATGTTTGTCCAGAAGGTGACCTGAGTGAAGCAGGACCAAAAGGACAGAAGCAAATCCACATTCTGCCCTGCAAAGAATGAAACTCCCACAAGCCCAAATGACAAATCTGGTGCCCGTGTTAAAGCTGTCTGAAATTACAAGACCTCACGAGAGCATTTCTTCTGTTTACTCCACGGTCTCTGAAGGACCTTGTGTTTTTTGTAGCCTCTTTTACTGATAAGGTGCTATCGCTGTGGCTGAAGTCGAGCCAAAATAAGAACATTTGTACTGAGGTAAAGCTGGCTTTGAGCTGGTAATATCCACTCCTATAAGCTGCATGTAAAAACGCAGAACAACAACAGTCTGACAAAACTGAGGCAAAAGAAAACTAAATCATTCCCATTATAATCAACCAGGGCAGATAAAGTTTTTTGTGCAACCTAGTTTAGCATCAGTCATGCCGGTTGAGTTGCTGTTCTGAAAAACTTCAGTCTGTGATGTTAACGGTACCTCGTTCACCATTAAGCTAAAAGCATGTGACATATTTTGACATCTTCTAAATATGTCGTTCCCACTTTTACAAATTAAATTTTCCAGCATGTAGCAGTTTTTAGTACCAGCTGTAATGAAATATTTAAAGGAACGGGTGGGTGAAATATCAGAATCGTTTCTGGAATAATATGAGGTTTGTGACTTACTCATTTCTCTGCCTCCTCTCTCTCTCTCTCTCTCTCTCTCTCTCACACTCTTTCGTTCTCTTCTCCCTCCAGCAGGGCGGAAGAAAGAGGGATAAATTTTTCATGAGGATGGAGAGAGAAGAAGCAACTGAGGGAGTGGTGTGAATCTGCACAGTGTGGTTTTGGGCCCCAGGCGGGCCGTTGCCTTTGATATTAAAGAGTCACTTCTTGTTGCATTTGTTTGGGGCGAAAAAGTGGTGGAAAATGTTTAGCTGATTCATAGTCAAGCAGAACAACACATAACATAAACATACACACAACATTTATGTGCGAGTGCACACAACTGGAACATTGGAGTGCACAAACATAACTCATAACTCATGTCATAAACTACAATCCAACAAAACACCCACACACACCACACAAGAGACTATTGCAATTCCCCAGTGATGTGTGCTGGTGAGATTTACACACTGCAAAACAATTTCCACGGTTTACTAACATACAGAAAGCTTTAATATTATCTGTATTATTGGTCTACACTTAATGTCTTTGTGTATGCGATTTACATTTATTCATTTGGCAAAGCGACTTACAGTGAATGTAATGTAAACATTTTTTTTTCTTTATCAGAACTTGCATCCCCTGGGATTGAACCCAGAACCTTTGCACCACTAACGCAATGCTCTACCAGTTGAGCTACAGGAAGGCTAAAAACAAAACACAAATTTAAAAACAAAATGTCTGCAACGTGTCAAAATGTCCAGTTTTCAGCCGAACACGCTGCATGAAATACCTTTCATGTTTCCCACAATGCAATGTGCTCAAATTGACCTTTTCCATTGTGATCAATCCATAGTATATAGTACGCACTGTGCAGTATGGAGTATGCAGAACACTGTAGTCTTGTTCTTGCTGAATGTAGTATTGAAGGTCATTTCAGGTAAAAGCGCTAGAGTTCAACTTGTGTGTCAAAAGCGAATGTTCCCAAGTCAAACAGTTTTAATTCATGACATGCACTGAAGCACTTTATATAGACTTTTGGTTTGAAGGCGTCAAACCGTCGAGAGGTATTGTGGTTTATTTCTGCGGTTGATCTCTTTGCTTGTTGTTGTGTCTGTGTCAATAAGAGGGAAAGAGCTGGCATTGGAGGGCATCTGTAAATCGCCTGCTGCGTTTGTGAATGTGTGCATTAATATTTCATGTGTACTAAAGGTTACTTATGGACAAAACCATTTATAATTCATGCCCTCAGAAAAGTCAGATCCTTACACATGACATTTAGTTTGTTTGTTTTGAATAATGCATGCAGTCTTTTAAATGCGTTTGATTTTTGAATAATTAATTTAAGCCCTCCTGCCACCTTTGTTTTTCTTTCTCCTTAATTTGTTTGTAATGTTCAGACTTCTGTCTTTATTCTGTCTCCTTTCATTTGTCTATGATGGTGCAAAACCTGCATGCAGTCAAACTGCCAAAACACCTCTGATAAATCTTCTGACTCTCATTTTATTAATTGTTTTAAAAACCTAATGACTTTTACCAAATTAAAATTCAAATCAAAATAGTTATAATAATTGTAAAATAATTTAAGAATGACTATGTTAACCAACATGTGGTTTGAATCAGTCACTCAGGAACCTCCAAATTAAATGTTTATTCCAGTTGTCTTAAGAGGCTGAAGCCTATGTAGGCAGTGAGGCAGCTTACTAGGTTTTGAAACAGAGGAAAGTATTTGTTTATGAATGATGAAATGACGGTTTATGAAGAGAGTGCTCTGAAACACACACACACACACACACACACGCACACACACACACACACACATTTCTCATGTATCTTTGAAGCACATTCAACAAAGACTAAAACACTTCTCTCAGACAAACATCCAACACCTCTACAGCTTTTTAAACACACTTCCTTCTTTTCTTTAGGTCGATTTTTCTCTCTCTTCTTCTTTGAAGGTGGAAGAGTGGAGGCTACTGCTGAGAGCAGAGAGTGTGTGACATCTGTGTGTGCGTGTGTGTGCTCCCACTTTGATGGTTTCCCATTTCTCACCTCATAAAACAAACGAAAATGTCAGAGTGAACGCAACAAAGAGGATGATTTATAGATGCATGCTGATAGGTCTGTGTGTGTGTGTGTAACTCCCCTTGGTCTCTTTTCCATAAAACTGCCTCACAGCTTGTTTTGCGACATGTAACCTTGGAGATTAAATTAGGGACTAAAAATATTGACATATTTATAATCAATTCCGAAATAACAAAGTGGAAAAAGACAAACAACAGCTGTATAAAAAAATACAGCTGAGAGAGAAAATTGCATTGCAACAATATTTAATTTACAGTTTAAAAACAATATTAAACGTATTTTTCCTACCTTTTACTTCAAAAAAATTGTACATGTATTTTAAATGCGTTTTTTACTTTATTCAGTTAATCGATTGACAGGTTTTACTAAAACACTTTTACATTCTTTTCTATTAAAATAATAAACGTGTTTAGAGTAATTAAATACTTTTGTAGGAAGACGGTGCGAGACGGACTGTAAACAACACAACAGTGCAACACACAGAAGTGCAACACACAGAAGTGCAACACACAACAGTGCAACACACAGCAGTGCAACACACAGCAGTGCAACACACAACAGTGCAACACACAGCAGTGCAACACACAGCAGTGCAACACACAGCAGTGCAACACTATCAGGTGTGAGATGAACAAGAGATGAGTAAAAGATGACATCATCGGTTTGGAAGTCACCTGCAGCAAAGACACTGAAGATTTCCTGACTGAAAATTGTTTTCTCACTTTCTGCAGTCTCACCCACAGAAGTGTTGAGCTCAGGAGGGTTTTATGAGGCAGGTGTGAGTTTTTAAAGTGACAGTGCTCAAATATCCACATTACCACATTACACACACACACAGAGTTGGGTTTTCATGTTTTAGGGGACATTCCATAGACATGTTTTTTTTTTTATACAGTACAAACTGTTTTTTCTATCCCCTACACTAAGCCTAACCCACACCTAATCATCATAGAAAACGTTCTGCTTTTAGATTTTCAAAAATTATCATTCTATATGATTTACTTATTTTTAGGGGGGCTTATTTCTTATGGGGACCTTAAAAATTTCCCCCCACCCAATTCAAAATGCACTATTACTATATCTGTGAGGACATTTGGTCTTCATAATGTAGTGAAAAGCAGGAACACACACACACACACACACAGCAGAGTATCCCTAGAGAATTTGGTGGTATTGCAGTTCTCGATTCATCTCAGTGTCTGTCATTTATTAAGGTTACCAGCAGGTGGTAAATGCCAATGTGAAGTGCGTGTGTGATAGTTTTCTTAAAGGAACAGTTTACCCCAATTTTTTGGGGTAAGGTGTTCTGGTATTTTTTTTGTACAGCACAAAAGAAGATATTCTGAAGAATCACTTTATCATAAGTTGTCACCAGCCAATCAAATTGCAAGCTCTCGCGTTTAAGCGTGCAGAATGCATCAGGTGATTGGTTAGCAGACTGTGGGCGGGATGTGGGCGTGTCATCAGAGGATAAAAGTACCTGGCAGCCATCTTGATTTGCCACATTCCCAGACAGCTACAGGTAGTTTCTCATCAAGTACATCCTTCGTTTGCTTGTTTCGGTATTGTTTGCCAGCGACTCAGTGTTTTCATTAAACAGGCAACATTATTTTCCTACTGGGACTTTCAAAGATAATTTATAAACGAAACAAAACATCAAGATTTGCTTGTTTTTAAAGCGTTACCATGGAAAACCAGACACACCTGTCACAGATTCATGAGGAAACTTTGCATGCTTGTCACTAAAATATAACTGACCTTGTGTTTATGCTTTCAAATAAAGTATTAAAATTTTGAGAAATTATGGATAAGTGGGGATTTTAATTTCCAAAGCATAGTTTAAGACCCATTACATTAAGTTATTAAATTATTTGAATTAAAAAAAACATTATGTCTGCTAGCCTTAGCACTTTTCCCCTACAGCATGTTCTATAAATTAATGCAGTATGTTCTATAAATTATATTACATTTATTGTGTACATACAGAATAGCCTGCTGTACTTTTTTGTCTGGCTGTGTAGTATTGGAATATGGTTTTCGTAACCTGTATCGGCACATATTACATTTCTATAACTTATAAATAAAAAGCCTAAAGCAGCTGCCAAGAAAGACATTTAATTAAAACAAATCCATAAAAAATATAAAAGTGTCATAACTGACATAATTTCTCTCTTGTGTCTCACAAAATCTATTTTCTATTTCATATGGTTCCTTATACAGAACCACCTTGAAATATTTTAGAAGTCAATAAAGTTGGAGGTCCCCTTGAGCATGTTTTCCATCACAAATCGATTTCCCGTTTGATGAAATCTGTAGCCAAAATGTCTTGAATTACTTATAATTACCTGCATCGTGAAACTGTGTTTTTTATCCCACCACCAATTCATCCTGTGATACGCCACGAAATGAATTTGTTTCGTATTTCAAAAGGAAATCCTTCACCAGCGTAAAACACTGTTTGATGTTCAGACGAGAAGCTTGGAGGAAACTAACCGAGGTTCAGTGGTTCAATAACAGCACAGAAGAGCTCATCTCATCTCTCATTACAGGTCTCAGATCCTCAAAGATCAGCACTAATTAGTGCCTCTGTGTCTCAGCTGTCTTAAATAGGATTTCCTGTTTTTGAGACACACCCGTCCATCCATTTACATTTACATTTGGCAGACGCTTTTATCCAAAGCGACTTATAGTGAATTCAAGGTATACATTTTTATCAGTACTTGTGTTCCCTGGGGTTGAACCCACAACCTTTGCGATGCTAACGCAATGCTCTACCATTTCCACCATTTATTCAAAATGAACTGCAGTCAAGAAGGGAAGGTGGATGTTATGCTTTTAGTACAAAAGGACTTCGGTTGCTATTGCTAGCCTCTCTGAAATTGCCCACCCTACCTTTAATGAATGAAAAATCATGGGACGTATTTGTCACCATATTTTTAAGACCTTTGTGCTTCATTTAATTTGCACATCTCAGCTGAGGTTTGTAGTGTAGGTACAGTCTGCTTTGATAAATATTTGATATCTCTGTCTCATCTTTATCCTTTGGAGTTTTTGCCCTTGACAAAATGTTTTTCTATTGTTATTGTGAACAAGAGTTTTGTTGCTGTTTACACCTCTGTGAATCTCAATAAAGTGTAGATGTGTCAACCGCCTCTTGAAGGTCTTTTATTGCCCTGAACATGCTGTACTGCCAAGATGAGGTGAACATGCAAATCTATTACAAACTGCAGGTTAAATTGTGAATTATATTGTACATTGCTGTACATCTCCCTGTGACCAATGGTGTTGGGTTTTCATTTTGCTAGTAAATAGTAACATTAGTACATTTGGCAGACCTACAGGGAATTCAAAGTATACATTTTGTCAGTACAACCTACCAGTTGAGCTACAGGAACATTGTAGATTGTTACTTTTACTGTTAAGTTGCTACTTTTATTTTGAAATATTTTAAAAGCGTCTTCCTGTTCCAGGTTACGTTCTGTTTATTTCCTCTGTTTCTTGTACTCACCTGTTAGTAATTGTTTTTCTGTGTGCTACATTGCTCTTAAACTTAAAATATATTTTTATAGTTTTTTGCTATTAGGGAAATGTTAGGGAAATGTTTTTACAGCCTAAAACTGGTTAGTGTGTTAACAGTGAAAGATGCAATGAGATGT
The DNA here is from genome assembly GCA_036877625.1 of Ambastaia sidthimunki. Lineage (NCBI taxonomy): Eukaryota > Metazoa > Chordata > Actinopteri > Cypriniformes > Botiidae > Ambastaia > Ambastaia sidthimunki. The sequence goes on along the minus strand of JAZGTK010009139.1, from coordinate 1,670 downwards.
AGTTCATGACTAGTACTTGAAGGATGTATATGTTCAGCTGGAAAACAGTGGTCAACAGCTTTCCCTACAGTATGTACAGTGGCAGGTAGAAAGGACCTGACAGGCCTCAATTCTGGGATGGAAAATGGTCGAGACAGTGGAAAGCAACCAAAACATCAATGGAGAAGATAGAGACAGGACCTTAAATATGTGAGTTGAATGCATAATACGTAAAAAATCATTTTTACAGACAGTTTCGAGACACTGCTATCTTTTGAAAAGTCATACAAGAAAAGGCTGAATACATATTGTATACTATACAGCACATAGTGTGTACTGCTGTAAATCAGTGGCATTTGTTTGTGATTAATGGCTGTTTGATTGATAAATTTGAGATGTTTTGGTTTAGTTTATTGCTCTACATTTGGGACCTTCCCTGTTGTCTGAGAAATCAGAGATTTTTGTGGCAGCGCCCCCTAGCAGTAAGTATGATAAACTGCATAAATGTTAGCTATGCAGTTTAACAACTGGCAGTGAGATGAAATGCTAAATGCTATTGTGTTCTTCAGACATTATAGACCTTTGTCTGCCAGTGCAGTTAAGTCAGTAAGCACATAGTCACATTTTTACAGCAAATCCTATGTCAGCATCAGTACAGTGTATGTAGGGGGCGGAAGATTCCTCGATTCCTTACAAAGAAAGGTTACGCTTTCATATTAAATTTGCCTGTCCTCTGCTCACGTATTTGATGGCTAATCTCTTAAAGCCGAGTTTCTAAATGCTGTTTTTATGTCACAACAGTTTCTGCTGCAGATCAGAAAAATAAATCTAATCTTTTTATAATGAGATTAAAAAGTAATCCGCTGTCTGTTTGTTCTGTATATCCGCCACATAAAAAAAAAAAACCTGTAATATTTCTGATGGAACTTTTTAAATCTTGAACTTTCTATTAAAAGCGGATCTTTCACGGCTCTGATCTGCTCTTTAAATTGCCCAGGGGAGAATTTGTGAGCGTGCATTTTAAACAGATGTTTTGAGTTTTGTTTATAGTTTAATTTGGCTGATGAGACAGAGCAGGGTTGCAGAAAATGATGATCGACCGCAGTGTGTAAGCTGCTACCTCTTATTACTGATTTTCTGGTAATTTTCTGGCAATTTATCTTTTTGCTGAATGATTGAGAGAGAGTTTTGCATTATATTACTTCTTCAGCAGTTGTATCAGGCCAGTATCTTGTTCCAGTCAAACTGATTAAAAACCTGTAGTTTTTCCCTCTAAGAAAAGATCTAAAGCCCACCAATCAGATTGCATCTTGCCATTTTGCAAAAGCTCCTGGCATTTTTGTGTGCTGCTTGCATCCAGCAGTCTAGGGTTAAAGACATAATAAACATTTTCCACGTTTATTTTATGTTAGCTTTGTAACTCCCATGTTTTGCAAAGGTTGTTAAGTGACCTTTGAGGGATGGTAAGAAATGTGTGTGTTTCAGAGCAAATATTACATAGCACGTTCACTGTCTCGCATTAGCACACACACACTGCTGATGCCCTTGGGACGACCCCACTGGATTCAGTGGCAGGTTTGAGCCTGCTGCATTGTGACAGAGACAATCTATTATCTGCCACAGAAAGTGTGTGTGTGTGATGTAGGTTTCAATAATATATGCAAAAGAGTAAAGGTTTAAATGAAGAGATT
>JAZGTK010009138.1:0-17546 GCA_036877625.1 Ambastaia sidthimunki | reverse complement strand
AACTTCTAAATAATCAAGCTCTAAATTATGATCAACAGATGCTTTGAAACAACTTACCTAAAGTTCAAATATAAATTGGAGTCATAAATTAGAATTAACCATATCGCTGGTAAACCCAAATTACAATGAATTAAATAAAATCTTTATAAAAGTACTGAATAAAGACGGAACACGTGAGATACCTTTACCCACGCCATTGGATATGATATTATGATATATGAGTGATATTTGAATCCCTGAAAGCTGAATAGCTTAAATACAGTATATTTCATATTTGTCTTTTAATCCCAAAAACTGTAACATCTAATTGTAAAGGTATAATATTCTGTAATATTTAAGTATTACATATTTTTATGTTTTTCAGAGGGTTATATCTTAAGCACCATACAGGGGTTGGACAATAAAACTGAAATTATTGTGGTTTTAGACCACAATAATTTATTAGTATGATGTATGGTCTCCTTTTGCGGCCAATACAGCATCCATTCATCTTTGTCTGGGAGTCACAGATAAAAGATCTGCACAGTGGCCAGAGGGATTTTAAGCCATTCGTCAGGTCACTATGTGATGCTGGTGGAGTAAAATGTTTCCTGACGCTCCTCTGAAACACCCCAAAATGGCTCAATAATATTAAGATCTGGTGACATGTTCAACTTTACTTTCATGTTCATCAAACCACTCTGTCACCAGTCTTGCTGTGTGTATTGATGTATTTTCATCCCGATACATGGCACCACCTTTAGGGTATAATGTTTGAACCATTGGGTGCACAGGGTGCTCCAGATTGGTTCAGTAGTCCTTGGCTTTGATGCGCTCATCTAGCACAAGTATTGGACCTAGGGAGTGCCATGATATTGCAGCCCAAACCATCACTGATCCACCTGCATGCTTCACTTTGGGCAAACAACAGTCCAGGTGGTAAACTTTTTTGGGGCTTCTCTACACTGTAACTCTCCCAAATGTGGGAAAGACAGTGAAGGTGAACTCATCAGAGAACATTACATGTTTTACATTGTCCACAGCACAAGAGGGGGCAGTTGTGGTCTACTGGTTAAGGAGTCTGGCTTGTAATCAGTAGGTTGCTGGCTCGATTCCAAAGGTTTGGCTATAGTAGTCCAGCCATGTGTATTGACACTTGAGGTGAAAACTGAGGTGCACTTCTGCTAATTCTGCAGTTGGGTAGCTGTGGTTTAATGTTTTTGGATACAATCCGGGTAAGTACGCCGACATCCCTTTCAGGCAGCTTCCTCTTGCATCGACAGTTACTCCTGTTGGACGTGGTTCGCCCTCTATGGTGGTATGCTGCGTTACTTTGGATACCATGGCTCTCGATACACCACGATACAAGACTTGCTGTCCTGGTCACAGATGCTTCAGCAATACACGCACCAATAATTTGTCATCTTCTGAAATCTGATATGTCTTCCATTATGTTGTGTGCATTGCAATATAGTATATAAGAAAACAAATTTTAATAGAAACTGGGAATTCTAAAAATTGATTTACGATCAATAAATTATTTGGGGAAATCTTAATCAATGTAATACATTGATTTAACACTAGTCGCATGTATTATGGATCAGCAGGATTAGGGACTCCGGAATATGAGCATGAACAAACCTCAACATCATGTATAATACAAACAAGACTTTATTAACTACACTAAACACACTACTCTAACATGCGCACACACACAACACACATACAGTTAGGCATTGGCTCATGTTGCAGCAGAGTAAAGATTAAAGTATAAAGATTCTGGAAATTCAGCAGATCAACAGCCTGAATTAACCAGTTACAGATACAGATGGTTTTTGATGAATGGATCAGAGGTTGTCCTTTCAGAGGAAAAGTTAACTTTCTTTGTTTCTAACATGCTGCTTTTCATATGGAATTGGACTGGATGTTGAGTTGGAAACCTTCAGATGTTTTATAATGATAATTATAATGATATAAACCACAGTTTATATAAAAAATGCAACGTATAGATACCAAACATATTAACATGTGAACTTGATTAGCTGAGTAACTCTAAAACATTCAATTAAATATGCACAGATTATTATGAGTAAAACATAAAACATGTTTTATGTACGTTTATACAATGTACATTTATACATTTCTGTTATGCATTCATAATCAAATAAATTTATATACTGTTAAAAAAGGTTCCTTTGTCTGTCTCAAATTGAAGATACGTTGCTTTGGTCATCGGAGTCCTGGGAGGTCTGAGAAATGTTTTATTAAGGCTCCTAGCATGCAGTGCTGGAACCTCATTGTTTTGTAAGGATTTTTAGCGATTCCAAGCACAAGGTTTTGGAACCTTATTGTTTTTTTAAGTATATTATTATTATGTCGAGGTTCCCACACTGCCCCCTTCTGGTCATTAGTGGGAACTGTCACCTGAACTTATTTGGACTACATTTTCCAGCAGCCATCATACCTGGGGCTGACCACTTGTCCACTTGTTACCCCTTGTTACACACCTGTTTCCCGTTTGCTCATTATGGACTCTCTATATAATCTGCTTGCATTCATTATATCATGGCGAAGTCTTGTTTTGCCATTTCTGGGAACATTACTGAGCGTTTGTTCATTGTTTGGCTTATCTGTGTATTACCTTGGACTGTTTACCGTTTTGGATTCCTTGCTGCCTGCCTCTTTGACCCTTTGCTGTTTACTGGATTACTCTGTTGTTTGCTGCCTGCCCTGAACCCTTGCCTGGACATTGATTACGTTTTTGGATACGTTCTGTGTGTACCCAGTTTGCCGGTTTTGACCCTTGCCTGTCTGTTTACTCTGTTGTCAATAAAATGCTGCAGATGGATCCCCCGTCTCCTGAGCTTTCGTTACAGAAGACATCACCGCCAAACGATCCAGCAGCTTACTCACTGTGGCCTGAGAGCCCACCTGCTCAAGCTCCAGGTCCATTTTTCGACCCGGAGCGTATGAACCCTTTACTGGCCATGACAGAGGCACTCAGGCAGGCCTCGCAGGAGTCCAGAGCCGCCTTCGACGCCCTCATGGTTCTGTGCAGCTCCTGTGCAGCTCCCAGTGCCCAAGCCCATTCTGGTGGTCCCAGTACCCGAGCCCGTTCCGGAGGTTCTTGAGGCTGAGGCCAACCAAGCATCATCAGATCGGAGGCAGGATCAGACGTCTGAGCTGGTGGTGGACATCGTGGAGGAGGAAAGCTGTGCTCGCCGCGAGAGCACTGAGGGTGAGCTCTTTCTGGTGTCTGTTAATTCTGTTATTTTGGGGTTGGAGCAGGCGCAACCCTGTTTTGCAGACACCGGCCACGTCGCTGACATCAACTGTCATGACCTCCGCTCACCCTCAGGACAACGCCTGCGCGGTGGCTGAGCTGCGGTCCTTCCAGCCTCTGCCAGTGCCGCGGCCGGAGGATCCCTCTGCTTTCCCTCCGCTCCGAGAATCCTGGTCTCTGCCTCAGCCCGTGGACCCTGCCGCTTCGCTCAGCCACCTAGCTCCCTCGTCTCCACCCTGTCTCGTCACTCCGCCAGCTCCACCAGGCTCCTTTGTTCTCCGTACTCCGCCCCGGTCTGTCGTCAACCTTCCCGCGCTTCAGGATTCTGCTCTTTCAGTTGCACTCTGTCCCGCCATCCCACCAGCTTTGTCTGACTCCTCCATCCCTTCGGCTCCACCTTCGTCCTTCATCGCACCGGCTCCACCACGTCCCTTCGGATCCAGGCCTCTGCTTCGGTCGTCGGTGAGCCCCACTCCGCTCTGGCCCTCCGGATCTTCGTCCTTGCTGGGGATTTCTTCTCTCCAGTGCCGCTCCGGGATCCTGCTCTCGTCGGAAGCCGTTCGTGGGCGGGGGGCTCTGTTATGTCGAGGTTCCCACACTGCCCCCTTCTGGCCATTAGTGGGAACCGTCACCTGAACTTATTTGGACTACATTTCCCAGCAGCCACCATACCTTGGGCTGACCACTCCTTGTTACTCACCTGTTTCCCGTTTGCTCATTATGGACTCTCTATATAATCTGCTTGCATTCATTATATCATGGCGAAGTCTTGTTTTGCCATTTCTGGGAACATTACTGAGCGTTTATTCATTGTTTGGCTTATCTGTGTATTACCTTGGACTGTTTACCGTTTTGGATTCCTTGCTGCCTGCCTCTTTGACCCTTTGCTGTTTACTGGATTACTCTGTTTGCTGCCTGCCATGAACCCTTGCCTGGACATTGATCACGTTTTTGGATATACTGTGTGTACCCAGTTTGCCGGTTTTGACCCTTGCCTGTCTGTTTACTCTGTCAATAAAGTGCTGCAGATGGGTCCCTCGTCTCCTGAGCTTTTGTTACTATTATTATTATTATTATTATTATTATTAGGGGCTCTGAAAGAGCTGTTGCCACTTTTGGAATTGTTAGTATCTTTTTCTTCTTCCCCAATGGAAGTCTATGGCAGTCCTATAAACATTATTATTAAAATTATTAAATTTGGCACACTTATGGTGGTGGTGCTCAGCAGTAATCTGACCAACTTTGGGGTCTCTATGAACAACTCTATAGTGCCAACACCAAGTGGCACTATAAAATGTTTTTTCCATTTTTTAAATGGTTATGGTTTTCAAGGATTCAAAGCGTTTATTGTCATATGCACAGTAAGGAAACCAAGTTTCCCTGTGCAATGAAATTCTTTCTTTGCTGTTCACACTGAATGCCACATTGAGGTAACATACATGCACATACATACAAACAAACAAGTAACAATAAAGTAATAATAGGTGTAGCTATTAGTAACATAATATAATATTAAAGTGTTTAGTGTATAATAAAGTGTAGTGTATAATAAAGTGTCTAGTGTATAATAGACTATAGACATATGTACATAATAACAAATACCAAAACAAAAACAACAATGCAGTAAATAGCAGCAATATGTTATATAGCAGCAGTAAAAGAAACATTAAAATGTGCATCAAAATATTGGTAGTAACATTAAAATGTGCAAATTGAAATAGCAGCAAGTGAGACAAGTCTGTGTCTGATGGCTTTGGAGTGAGTGCTACTGGCCTGTAGTCGTTCAGACAGGTTGGGGGGCTCTTCTTGGGAAGGGATGTTGATGGTTGTGGCTTTAAAGCAGGTTGGGACGGTGTTTTGACTAAGGGAGAGGTTAAAGATGGAAGTGAGTACATCAGCCAGTTCTGTAGCACAAGCTCAGAGGGCCCGCCCAGGAATGTTGTCTGGCCCTGCTGCTTTGTGGGGGTTGATCTTCCTCAGTGCTTTGTGTACCACGGCTGATGATACAGTAGGAGGGGGGGGGTTCTGGGTGTGCCTCATCTCTGTGTCGACGCTGGAGATCTCGAAATGGGTGTAGAAGGTGTTGAGGTCATCCGGCAGGCTGTCCGAAGGGCTGGCAGTAGTGTTCTTGGTGGTCTTGTAGTCGGTGATGTGCTGCAGGCCTTGCCACATCCTTCCGTTGTCTGCAGTAGAGTAGAAACTGTCCAGCTTCTCTTTGTACTGCCCTTTAGCCACTGTAATGGCTTTTCTCATTCCGTACTTTGCAGCCTTGTACTCTGTCTCGCTGCCTGTTATAAATGCAGAAGATCGAGCACGCAGCATGTGGCATATCTGATTGTTAATCCAGGGCTTCTGATTGGGGGACTTCCTGACCTGTATAGTGGGTACGATGTTATCAATGTACTCAGTCCTCTAGAGTGGCTGCAGTTTGGAACACATCCCAGTCCGTCAGAGCAAAACAGTCCTGCAAGATGCCCTCAGTCTGTGGGGTCCAGAGCTTAATCTGTTTGGTGACAGGGTTGGTTTGTTTCAGTCTTTGTCTGTAGGCTGGGTACAAGAACAAAGAAATGTAGTCTGACTGACCAAAGTGGGGGCGGGGTGCAGCCCTATGCGCACCACATATGTTGCTGTAAACATTGTCCAGTGTGTTATTGTTGCGAATGGGGATGTCCACATGTTGGTAATATTTGAGAAGTACTGTTAGTAAATTGCACTGATTAAAGTCGCCAGTGGCAATAAAAACTGCATCAGGGTGAGCCGTCTCTAGCGTGCTGAAAACGTTGTGGAGCTTGCCGAGCGCGGCTGTGGTGTTGGCTTGCGGAGGGATGTAAACAGCGGCTATAAACACAGCAGTGAATCCCCTTGATAGATAATAGGGACGACATTTCAGCAATAAAAACTCTTCTGGCGAGCAGTGCTTATAAACAGTCTGTATGTCTCCACACCACAAGTTGTTGATAAACACACACACACCTCCCCCTTTAGCCTTACTGAAGACTGCGGTCTGGTCTCCTCGGTGTATGGAGTGAGACCGTAGCTGAACAGCGGATTCCGGTACTTTCTCAAAGAGCCACGTTTTAGTAAAAATCAGAGCGCAGCATTCTATTACTTCCTGTTGTGATGTGATCCTTGCTCTCAGTTTGTCCAGTCTTTTCTAGAGACTGCACGTTAGCTAGCAAGAGGCTGGGTAGCGGTGGTCTATTAGCACCAGCCTTTAGCTTAGCATGAAGCCCTCCCCTCTTGCCTCGCTTGTGTCGCCGTCTCTGGAGCACTTTCCTTGGGTCAGCTTCCTCGCTCGATGCATCAAGGTCTTCCTGGGGGTGGTGGCGGTGGTTGCGGGAGCGAACAATGGGTTGTAATCATTACAGACTGACCATCATATTCCATACCTTACATTAAGACTCTGCCTATTTCTGTGGCCATTTTGAAAAGTACAGTTATTATATTTTTCGCTACTCCTTCAAATTTTAACTATTTCTTATTGCAAATTGGCTCATTTGATCCAAGCCACACAAAAATTACTGAACAGAATTTTTTATTATTTTGTATTATCTTTAAATTATGATTTTGACCCAAAATTGTTTGGGAGGCTGTATTTTGGCCATTTTTTGATCCATTGATATGAAACACAGTAAGCTTTATTGGCACATTGACCTGGGGCTGATGCCAAATTTGAGAAAAGTGCCACCTACACTAGGTGACTGGTTTTGCTTGTAACTTTTGTCGGAAAATCAAGATCATTGCATCCATGGGTCCCTTGGTTTATGTCAATTTTGTTCATCTGTTATTTATCAAACCATATAAGAATAATTTTTTCTCTATACATTATGCAAATTTTGTTGAATTTTGTACAAAATCAGATCAAACGATCTTTGGTCAAAGCCCCATAAAAAAGACTGAACAAATTTTAAATATATTTGATATTTACCAAGAAATATCTCTCCAAATTTGAACATGCATTTGTTTGTTTTCTTATTGTAACGATGAAAGCACTTGGATTCATATGCAGCATTTATTAGGGAAAACAGACAGGCATAGTCGATGACCGGCAAACACAATCAACAAAGGCGAGGCAAAAACGAGGGACAGGCAAGAATCGGGGCAGGCAGCAAACAGGCGATAAACAGAATATACAATCCAAGGTCAAACACAGGAAATCCAGAATGCAATGAATAACGCTCAGAATTGTAGCTGGGGCAAACAAGACTTTGCAAAGAATGACTGTTTGGAGTGAGCTTTTATGCTGGCGGTAAATGGGGTGCAGGTGTGTGTGTGATCAGTCCCAGGTATGTGGCATGATGGGACATGTAGTTCGAAGTGAAAACGGTTAATATGCTGCCGACAGTTCCCTCTGGTGGTGCGGAGGAGGCGAACCTCCTTTGGAACACTTATCCTAATTAGCTTACCCTGCTAATTGGTTAGCCTTGGCAGCTTGGAGTATGTGCATCAACTGAGTGGCACAACTTGTTAAGGCACAAACCCAGAACCTTTTAGGATGTGGGTTTGAATGTGGTGAAGTTGTGTTGTTTTTTATTTTGTGTTTTTTTACATTTTGACTACTTAAATATGAGCATAATGTACTAAACTTTGTTAATCTTCGATTAAGTATTTGCTGTTCATTCTGTGTTTGTGAGATAAGAGTTCATTCTCATCTGTATTTCTGAATCTGTCTGTTCTTCACATTTTTTCTGCTGTTTTTATTCTTCTAGCTCTGCATTGTATTAACAGCTCCTTTAGGGACTTGGTCCCACATCATTGCTTGCAGCTATATTTATTGTTATTATTCTTTTTACCCTAAAACTGTCTGGGCATCAAAGGCTGTAAGTTATCAGGCGTACACGCCTGTTAGACAATAGGTGGCCATGTAATAAGATAATTTACGTTTTTACTTTGCAATGGTGTGGGCTAGAATCAAAATCATATCTCCAATTTCATTTTTGTCTATAAAATGTTTACACAATTTTCCAAAAAAATGTACTTACTCCTAGGTCATTTGTCCTGTTTGTTAGAAAATTATCATGCATTATCTAGAGACCCTCATGGCAAAAATCTATAAAAGAATTTTGGTCGGTCAAGCTGTTTAGCAGATATAGGTCTATGATATAGGCCAAAAGATATAAGCCAATGTTTGGCCCATTTTTACTAATTGGCTAAGATTCTCCAAACGCAAATTCCAAGCTTATCTAGACATTGAACATGTAGTCATAAGAACATTCTGTGGATGTGTGTCAAATTTTGTCTTATTTTTCCCATAGGGAGTGCTACAAAAGAAAATTCTTAATAATGCCATAAACATATTTTGATGAAGTTGAAAATTGGTATACATCTTCTTTGGTGGATGTCCCAATATTTTCTCTGATTAATTTCACTTGGTTACATAAAAAAAGCAGCTAATAAGGTCAAATCTGAATGGCCTTACAGTGGCACTAATAACACTGCAATAATGTGATAAAATCAAACTTGTTTTTTTTTTAGAATTATTTTTTAAGCATTAAGCATCTCATTTTTAATCATCTCGTTTTTTTACATTCTCCATTTTTGAAGAACTGACTTTTGAAACACATCTCAGTCTATTCATGTATTTCACATAACCTGGCATGCATCATCTGGCATGATTAATCATTTCAACTTCTTGATAATGGCTATAGCTCATTTTGTAGGATAGACTAGACAGTAACAGGATAAAAAAAACAATATTTTAAGTCCAACACTGCCATCAAAGTTTCAATTCATAGAAAATAATTTAAGTAACCATGGTATGCTTACAATGTGTTTTTGTCATGAGTTTTATAATGAGTTAGGACAATTGCATTTACTTCAAATACATTGCTAATGACAATTAAGCTACAGTATAATTCATAACTGGCTTTTCCCCATTTTTCCAAATTTGCTTGGACCCTGATAATTGCTGCCTGGGGCTATATTTTAAATATGACTTTATCTCAGAAAATTCTCTTAAAATTTTAAAAGAGAAATTAAAATAAACTTAAATCCAGCTGCTAAAATCTCTTAATTGCAGATTTGACAATTTAACAAATCTAAGTATGGTTTGAGACATTATTGAGATCTACAGTTAATCACACACACATGTGAGTCAATTATAATAACTGAGTTATTATTAAAGTGATCATATTTTTCTTTTCTGTTGGAGTCACCCAGGAGAAACATGGTTTGAGTGGTTACCAGTCCTGATCACTCACCAAAGTTAAATAGTTACTTGATATATTACCTGGTAAAACAAATTCAGTTCATAGTTCATGTTACAGTAAAACATTAAAGGTAGACAGTAAAGGTAGAAGTGTCTTTCTTTTAAAGTATTTCTGAGAGTTTCTCATAAAGGTTATTCTTTTATTCTATTATTTATAAACTCTGAAAAAACATTTCAAACCTGAGTATCACTGTAAAAGATGAACAATAAACGATATTGCTAACACCTCGTACTGACTGATTTCTTGTATCGCAAAGCCTTAAGGAAACATAAATGAATTTATTACATAGATTTCCAACAATTCTTGACACAAATTCTTGAGCTTCATTTACATTAAGTGATTGTAGCTCAGAGCTAATAATAACATGCACATAAGCTCAATTTAAGTTATTCAGCAGCAATAAAATTTATGTAAAATATCATTTAAAAGTGTCCCCACCTCTAGAGTGTCATTATCAAAGGTTTGTAAGCTTGAGAGGATTGTGGAATATTACGTGTTAGCAGTGTCCAATGATACAGACAAAATGTCCTTTCTGTTAATACCCACATTTCATTTTGCACATGCATATGACTTTGCTCCCCAGAGCACACCTTTAATAGATATGCCGATGTGCATGTAGTGCTATTAGAAAAAAAACACCATCATTTAATGAAAGAGAAGCGTAGAGAGTGCAAATGGAATTGACCAATGATAAGTCACCTTTAGTAATGACAGCCACTGTGCCACCCTATCTTGTCACCCATCAGTAAAAGTATTTGCATAGACCACCCCACTTAATGCTGTAACTTGCTGTGAGTGATCTCACTCACCCCTGTAATGAACTGAGACGGCGTATTATGGGAGTGGCATATTCTATTCTAGCTTGTCTCTGCCTCTGACCCTAGACATCCTGCACCGCTTTGGGTCGGCTAATGCTGCCAATGAGGGTCAAAGTAATTTTTGGCACCTTCATTTCCTGTGAAAAGAGAGAGAAAAGAGTGTAAGCTGGGTTGATGGTTGTTGAGCCGGGTAAGGTTAGCGATTATTAGAAGCATATGAAGCGAAAATGTTAATTTTAAAAGTTCACACCATTCCCACTGGTTGGCACAGGCTACCTGATAAGGCCCCACACACCCATGTTACTCTGAGCTGCGCTCACTGGGGCCCTGTGCTGCTCATGGGCCTAATTAGCATGCTAGTAAAGGTCAAAGCAGGCAATCTCTTAAACACAACCTGCCATATATAATCTGTGTTCAAAAGAACTAATACGAAATGCGTACAAGCCAAAGAGCCCTGGATTTCAAAGACAATACGCTAATAGTGCTTCAAGGTCAGTGGTCAGAGAGACAGAGAGAAAGCAAGAAGAGGTGAGACAGGGGGCCACAGAGCTTACGCTGTATTCCATTCACTTTTGATTTAACAATTGCTGACCTTTGGACATCAAAGCCTTTTGCCAAAGTTTTACAGAAAGCCAGCAGCGAGAGGAGTTAGTCCTATTAAACACTGCCCTGCTCTCTGATCTTGACTTATATGTTCAGTGGAGACATCCATGGATATCACAACCACAGATCTGCCATCTTAAGACTGACATAAAAAGAAAGATTTTGTCTGAGCAATGGTTATCTATAAAAAATGCTGATATGCTTAGAATTTCATTTGTATAAGGCATAACCAGCACTAAGGTAATCAGCTCACACTGCGAGTGATTCAAAATGACTAATCAACCTGAGGTTATTCTTTTTCAATGAAAGATTTCTGGCAAAGTCTAGTCAGTCAGTTCATTTGGCAGACATATTAGTAACACTTACCATGGGTATCCTAAATAGAAAACAATGCCTCTTGAAAGCCTACACTTAAAAGCCAAAAAGGCATTTGGCTTTTAAGTGTAGAACAGGACTTCTAATCTTACAGCCAATACATTGATATTTTTTTTCATTTTGTTTGGATGAATGGTCAATGTTACCCTCAGCGTAGAATGACAACAACTGTTGGCAATACAACAAAGTTGAGATTAACTTTATACAAACAAGCAGCGATGTGATGCAGCAATTATTGTAAGGAATGAAGAGTGATATGGCACCTGATTGGTTCATCCTGAAATTATTACACTGTTAGCATGAATGCCTCCAGACTGACATCTGACCAATTAAATTAATGAAGAGTCCTACATTTAAAATATTTGGTTTCTGTGTCTGAAAACATCCACATTTGAATAAGGTTTGTGGTCTCTGAAACAGTGTCTTTGAGTCATATATTTTATTTAACTACATGACCTGGCAGTCTTCCAGTGTTTCTTGTTCCTAATCAAACTCTCCTTTGTTCTCCCTGCACACAATCAATAATGCAGCACTGCAATGCACACCACCACAGACAGAATAACATTTATCAATAATAATGTTTATCAAGCTGGCTTTATATATAATTATAGTGTGAAAAATCTTGCCATTTTCTAATATTTAAGTAAATACATCCTCAAACACATGCCAAGAGAATTTACAAAAACAGCTAGACAGCTCACAGGGACAAAACTGTCTGTTCTGTTTTATATTTTCAGTGTGAAATGAAAGTTGATTTACTATTTTTCAAAAGAATTTAAACACACGTTTGAAATTATGCATAGGCGAAGGCTAAGGTTTAATCTTAGCTTGAATTTGATAATCATTTGAATTATTTACATGCAGCAATATGCCTGCTAGCTAAAATACACTCCATGTTGGTTCCATTGCTTACACACACACACACAGATGGCAGTCTGCACATTGCATCTTGTTTTTTGAAATTACTATTAGCTCAATTATTAGTATACATAAAATAATAAAACATATAATAGACAGTCACATAAATTTAGGAATGGTAATACAAAAATAGCAGCCCCTATTGAATCCACATTAAATTATCCTCTTCTAAACATCATGTCTATTAAATAGTTTTTCTTTTTCAATAAATAGTAAACTTACTGTACTATGAAAACTTGACACTAGAGGAAATTGGAGGCAGAGTAAATATAAAATATGTTACATATTGCTCTGCCAAGTAAGTTGACATCAGATTGTTGCAGTCACACTCTGCTGCTGCAGATTTTTTTTTAAGCTAGTCTTCTTCAAAGCAAATATTAAGTTTCTACCTTTCTCTGTTGTACTCAAATCTGTTTCGGATTTCTTGTGCAAATAATTATTGTAAGCTTACCATTGTGAATGGGGTAAGGCAGAGGGGAACCATCAGGGCACTCTAGACCAACAAAAAAAAACCAAATTATGGTAAAAAAATATTTAAAATGTAAAACAAATTCATAAAAATAAATGTAAGTAATATTTTTTCATTAGTTGTAATTTTACTCAAATTATAATATTTTAGAAATGTCTAAAATTTGGTTTGGTGTCTGTTTACAACCATCCTTGTTGTACTATTGGAGTTTCCTGGATCCTTATGAGATCACGGGAAGAACCATCTCTCTGATTCCTTTACTCCTCTCGAGAAGGGTTTGCTGCAAGTATGGTTCAGAGTTGTACCCAGTTGTACCACTATAGAAGGTCCATTAAGGGCCAATAGATGCAAGCAGTGGCTCTGGCACTGGGGTGAGTGTGGTATACCACCCGGTGTAAAGGGTCCTACGCTCTCTGTGGGGCCTCCCAGGCACACTGGAGGCGTTCCCCATAGCTCCAGCCACAGGTAATGATGTCATTTCTAAATTATAAGCAAGGCCATTTCAAGTTGAACTTTTAAAGAAAATTTGGAGTTGATGGAGCTGGGCAGTAAATGGAGCTAAATAAGCTGTAGTTCATTTTTAACTTTATTTTTAAATAATTCAGGCCTTAAAAGTTAACATTTACATTTAGGCATTTAGCAGACCAAAGTGACTTACATTGTGAGGAAAACAAAGAAGCGATAAATCACAAGATGACAATACGCATAGCCGTACATAGATACAATCTTTCCTAGAATACAATACTCCACTGCTTGAGGGGATTCCTGTTGGGAGAGGGGAGAAAAACAGTTTTTTAGTTAAACTGGTATTAGGTGTTCACAAAAGAGGTGGGTTTTTAGTAGTTTCTTGAATACGGTGTGGGATGAGGCAGACCAAACAGAGTGTGGAAGATCATTCCACCAGCAGAGGATATTGAATGTAAAACTGCGAGTAGGTGATGTGTATATTTGCAGGGCGGTATAACTAGACAACTTTTGTTTGCTGGCCGTAGGGATCTGGAGGGAGTATATATGTTAATGAGTTGGTGAAGGTAGGATGGTGCAGAGCCGGTAGTGGTTTTGTAAGCGAGTAGTAGTGATTTGAACCTTATGCGTGCAGCAATTGATAGCCAATAAAGGGTGATGAAGAGAGGTATGACATGGGCTCTTTTTGGCTCTTTGAAGACCAGAGAAGCTGCTGCGTTTTGGATCAATTGTAATGATTTGAGTGCTTGTGCTGAAAGGCCAGCAATTAGAGCATTGCAGTAAACAGTTAAGTGTTTAGGATGTAATAGGCCGCTGTGCCAGTGGTTTGTATAAGTTAAGCTTTATTTGAAATAAGTTTGATTTAATTTGCTGTGTCAGTCTAATAATATTATTTATAATAAATATTGCTTGTTTGCTAATAGGTCACTGTTCTATGTCTATGTTGCTGAAGTGTCTCTGTCACTATTTGGCTTTGCTGTGAGTGCTGTGATGTGTAACGAATCCGGTCTGTGTGACTCCCTCTACCTACTGCCAGCGAGAACTGTCTCCAGAATATTAACTACATTTCCCATTTCCCGTACCTGGGACACGTCCCCTCCCGGTGGCGGTCATTTTGTAATCACTCACTCCATAAATACCTTTTACACGAACTTGTTGCGAAGTCTTGTTTTGCCTTGTGTGAACATTTCTGAGCATTTTCTGCCTTTTGGACTACGTTTCGTTTTTGGATTACCCTTGTTGTTAGCCGCCTGCCCTGACCCCTTAGCCTGGACTTTGATTACATTTTTGGATTACCTGTGTAGCCCTTTTTTGTTGTGCTTTGACCCTTGCCTGTTTCACTTTGATTTCTGTTTATTAAACGCTGCACATGGATCTACTACCTTCTGAGCATTCATTACAGAAGACTTCGCCACCTACTGATCCAGCAGCCATGCACCAGCTGAGTACCGAGCTTACTTATCAGGCTACCACACTGGCGGCGCATCAGCAGCAGTTAAACCGCTTCACTTCTCTTACAGAGATACAGATCTAGTGAAGGCCCTGCAATCATTCCATTTACCAGGCGGTGCCAGCACATCCTCACGTGCTCCCTCTCCACCTCCGGGGCTCCCCTGTCCTCCTACCTCCAGTCCACGTCTAGCGTTTCCGGACAAGTTTGACAGATCCCTGGGGAAATGTAAGGGATTTCTGCTGCAATGCTCTTTGTTTATGGAGCAACAACCTGCTCTCTACCCCACGGAGAACAGTCGCATAGTGCTTGTATGCTCTCTCTTCACCGGTAAGGCTCTTGATTGGGCCACTGCTATTTGGAATGCTGATCATCCCACTTTCCCCTCCTTCACAGCCTTTTTGCAACACTTCCGAGAGGTTTTCCAACACTCAGCTGATGGTCGTAAGGCAGGTGAACAACTCTTGATGTTAGGCCAGGGAAGAAGATCAGCCGCCGAGTATGCTCTCTCTTTCCGCACCCAAGCAGCCCAATCTGGATAGAACGATGAACCGCTCAAACTCACTTACCGTAAGGGTCTCAATCCTAATCTTCAGGCTGAGTTGGCATGTCGAGATGAGGGGAGAACACTCGACCAGTTTATTGAGTTATCCATCCGTCTAGACAATTTGCTACAATCTAGAACACCAGTTCCAGAAGTCCGAGTAATAGTTCCCCCTCAACATAAAGAACCTGAACCTGAACCCATGCAAGTAGCTCATACCCGTTTAACGCCAGCTGAAAGAGAGAGACGTTTCAGAAATAACTTGTGTATTTACTGTGGTCTGGCTGGCCATCTCAGAGGCACTTGCCCCTCGCTAGACACCAAGAGGAAGACGTTGGTGAGTGATAATCTTAAATTCTCTACCAGTTTGAAAGTGTCAGTAACGTTAACAGTTAATGGTCGAACAATCAACACCTCAGCCCTGATCAACTCTGGGGCCACTGGTAATTTTATAGATGAAGAATTTGCCTCTCTGCATAATTTACCTCTGGCTCTTGTTTCCTCTCCCATGGCAGTGGATGCGATAGACGGGAGACCCTTGGGCACCGGACTGGTATCCCAAACCAGCACTGACCTGATCCTTCGCGTGGGTGCCCTTCATGAGGAGACCATTCGCCTGTTTCCGTAGTCCTCACTCACCTATTGTCCTGGGTTACCCATGGCTTGATGTCCACAACCCCACCATCTCATGGACCCAGCATCAGATAACTCAATGGTCACCTCATTGCTTTAACCACTGTCTCTCCCATAAGCCCCAAAAGACTGGGGCCAACACCAAAACAAGCTCAACACCTGTAGCAGTCTTACCCGAGGAATATACCAATCTCTCTTTAGCGTTTAGCCAAGTCAAAGCCACCGAACTACCCCCACACCGTCCAGGGGACTGTGGCATTGACCTCATTCCCGGAGCCGAAATCCCCAAAGGCCAAATTTTTCCCTTCTCACAACCCGAATCTGAGGCCATGCGTACGTATATATTTAGGAGGAACTGGCAAAGGGATTTATACGGCCATCTACCTCCCCTGCATCAGCCGGGTTCTTCTTCGTTAAGAAGAAAGACGGAATATTACGTCCCTGTATTGACTACCATGGTCTTAACAAAGTAACAGTCAAATATAAGTATCCCCTGCCACTTGTCCCTGCAGCTCTAGAACAATTATGTGCTGCTAAATTCTATACCAAGCTTGATTTAAGAAACGCATACAATCTAATTCGAATCCGGGAGGGAGCTGAGTGGAAGACAGCTTTTTCTACTGCCTCAGGTCACTACGAATATCTAGTAATGGGTAGATGGGTAGTTGTGTACATTGACCATATTCTGATCTATTCCAACAGTTATCAAAAACATGTACAACATGTCAGTTCTGTTCTACAGAGACTCATTGATCACCAACTCTATGCAAAGATTGAAAAGTGTGAGTTTCACCAGACCAAAATATCCTTTCTGGGTTATATTATTAGTCAAGAGGGGGTGGCTATGGATGAGAGAAAAGTTAATGCAGTGGTCAATTGGGCTCAACCTAACACCCTGAAAGAACTTCGACGTTTCCTAGGTTTTGCTAATTTCTATAGATTTTTCATTAGAAATTTCAGTCCACTCAGTCCATTTTTCAGTCCACAGAATCTCAAGGAATGTTTCACAACTGCACCTATACTGCATCACCCCGACCCTGAGAAGGAATTTGTGGTGGAGGTCGATGCTTCCAGTTCAGGCATTGGGGCTGTATTGTCTCAACGTCATGGTGATCCTCCCAAGCTATTCCCCTGTGCCTTTTACTCTCATAAACTCCGGCAGAGCAAAACTATGATGTGGGCAATCGAGAATTACTTGCTATAAAAGCAGCTTTTGAGGAGTGTAGGCATTGGCTAGCGGGGGCCAAGCATCCTTTTACTGTGTTTATAGATCATCGCAATCTCGAATATTTACAGCCGAAATGCCTAAACCATCGTCAGGTTCGTTGGGCCTATTTCTTCACACGATTCAATTTCAAAGTTACTTACCAACCCGGGTCCCAGAACACCAAAGCAGACACCCTATCCCGTTTACATGAGGCTGATCATTCTAATACCTACCCTGAGACCATCCTACCCTCTAGCATCATAGTAGCCCCTATTCAGTGGGATATAATGACTGAAATTAATAAAGCCCTAAAGAATGAACCCGCTCCTCCAGAATGCCCTGCTAACCTTACCTATGTTTCACAGGCTCTCTGCTCCAGGGTTTTAACTTAGGTTCACACCTCACCAAGCTCTGGATATCCAAGTATCACAGCTACATTAAAGCTCATGTCCAATAAATTCTGGTGGCCTACAATTCACAAAGACACTATTGACTTCGTTCAGAACTGTCCCACTTGCAACATTTCTAAATCCCCATATCACTCTCCAGCTGATCTACTCCATCCATTACCCATTCCAAACCGACCTTGGTCC
>JAZGTK010009137.1:0-17546 GCA_036877625.1 Ambastaia sidthimunki | reverse complement strand
GTTGCTGACGAGACCTACCACAGTTGTGTCATCAGCGAACTTGATGATGTGATTGGAGCTGAACTTGGCAGTGCAGTCGTGGGTCAGCAGCGTAAAGAGCAGCAGGCTGAGCACACAGCCCTGTGGGGCACCTGTGCTCAGTGTTATGGTGCTGGAGGTGTTGCGGCCAACACGGACTGTATGAGGTTCTTCCAGTTGGAAAGTCCAGGATCCAATTACAGAGGGAGGTGTTTAGGCCCAGCAGGTTAAGTTTGTTGACGAGTTGTAATGGGATTATTGTGTTGAACGCTGAGCTGCAGTCGATGAACAGCATTCTAACATACGAGTCTTTATTTTCTAGGTGGGAAAGAGCCAGGTGTAGGGTGGCGGAAATTGCATTGTCTGTAGAGCAGTTTGGACGGAATGCAACTAGAAATGTAAACTACATTTCCCATGGATCAACTGCCTGGGGCTGACCACACCCTTGCCATGCCACCTGTTTCCAGTTCAAGCTCATCAAGTATATATATGTGTATATATACTCTACCATGAACTATGTATCTTTGCGAAGTCTTTCTAACTCTGGTTGCATTTCTGAGCGTTTATATTCTGATCTGATTGCCTGTTATTTACCTTGGACTGTTTACCTCTTTTGATCGTTTGCCGCCTGCCCTATTACTTCGCCTGTCTACTGGATTTACTCCTTGTGTTTGCTGCCTGCCCACAACCCCAGCCTGTGTTACGCATTACCCCTCTTGTCTGCCGCCTGCCCACGACCTCTGCCTGCCCCATGTTGCTGTTTCTGGTTTGCTCTCTGATATATCTGTTGCTGGCATCTGACTCTTTGTCTGTTTCACTCTGGTTTATAATAAAGCTGCAAAATGGATCCCAGTGACCTCATGTCATCATTACAGAAGTCTTCGCCTACACAAGATCCAGCGGCGTTAACCCACCTGTCTTTTGAGCTATCAGCTCAAGCCACACAGTTGTCAGCACACCACACTCAGCTCAGCCGACTGACTACGCTTACTGAGGAACTAACAAGGACCCTACAAGGGATGGCGTTACTCTCTCCAGAGCGACCAGTTGTGGCTGCCAACCCAAATACATCGGTCATGCCCGCCACTATAGCCCAATAGTCCACGCCTAGCCTTTCCGGAGAAGTTTGATGGCAACCCTGCAATGTGTAAGGGATTCTTGTTACAATGTACATTGTTCATTAACCAGCAACCCTTTTTGTACCCCACAGATACAAGCCGCATAGCGTTTGTCTGCTCTCTGCTTTCCGGGAAAGCTTTAGACTGTGCGACAGCGATCTGGCAACCTGAAGATTCAACCTTTACTGAATTAAACGTTTCTTCAGCATTTCAGAGAAGTATTTGATCACCCCGCAGAGGGGAAAAGCCCCAGAGAACAGTTATCTCTCACCCTGGGAAAAAAAAACGGCAGTGGAATATGTGCTCAAATTTCGCACACTTGCCACGCAAACCAATTGGACTGAGGATACCTTGAAACTACTGTTCCGCAGGGGGTTGAATGACAAACTACAGTCAAAATTAAACTGTCGAGATGAAGGTAAATCTCTCAGTTCATTGACCTCATGATTCATTTGGATAATTTAATTCGCTCCAGATCACTGTCATGTCTCCTATGACCTGTTGTGTTGGTGTTTCCCATGTTTAACTTTGTTTTCACCCCCCATGATCTGTCTGTTTGGTTTCTCCCTATTATATGCCCTTATTTGGTTTTTCCTGTTAAGTTTAATCTCCTTCACCTGTCTGTCATTTAGTATTCCTATTTAAGTTGGTTTCTGTTTAGCACTCTTGATCCGGTCTCAGTTATTGTCGTTGTGTTGAGTGGGTGTTCGATGTTCCTCGTTCCTTGTTTCCTGGCTCCTTGTTTCCCATGTTCCGATTTGATCCTGAGCGTGCCATGATTACGACTTCATAATCCGTTGGTCTCTTGAAGAGAGGGAAAGATCTTGAAGTGGGACAAGTCCTGTCATCACCATTGTCTGAAACGGGTGACCAAGCTACCAGATCAATGTCCTGCCCCTAAAATTCAAGTGGAATCCAGTACTAATCTACCTCCTAAATATGATGATCTAAGAGAGGCCTTCAATAAAGTGTAAAGCAGCCCAGCTCCCTGTCCACCGATCTATAGACTGTGCCTGTCACATTATGCCTCAATTGTTCCCCTGCTGACCACTAGTGGTCGCCTTTGGACTTGTGTTGGGCTTGGGGACCCAGCTAATGATATCAATTGTTATTAGTTCCACCCGTGTTTTCTAATTAATCCTAGCGTATTTAAGCAGCGCTGATCTTTCGGTCAGCGCTTCAGTATTGGTTTACGCTATACCTGTTTGTTTGGAAGCCTTTCTCTGCCACGTGTTTATTCCGAGTTCTCTTGTTTGTAGTTTTTGTTTTATTTTCCAAGTTACTGTTTCCGGGTGGTTACCCTGTGGTTTTGTTTCTCGTTTTTTCAAAGTATTTTATTAGTTTGCTACTTTGCCTGTTTTTTTGTTAAATAAATTGTTCCCTGCCGTCTACTCAAGCGTTTCATCTCTGGGTTCAACATCTATCCTCTGTGGTGTGGGCGTTAGAGTGTTCGCTTTAAACGCCAGAGACCCGGGTTCGAGTCCCGCTCTGACAGTGCCATTGATCTTATTCCTGGTTCTACTCCTCCTAAGGGAAGAATTTTTCCCCTGTCCCAGCCAGAATCAGCAGCCATGAAGTTACATCAAAGAGGAACTAGCTAAAGATTTTATTTGTCCCTCAAACTCCCCAGCCTCTGCAGGCTTCTTTTTTGTTAAAAAGAAGGACAGCGGCCTTCGTCCTTGCATTGATTATCATGGGTTAAATAAAATAACTTTTCAACTGCTCCATCAATCTTCCAATCATTCATAAATGACATCTTCCGAGATATGTAGGAGAAATGGGTCATTGTCTACATTGATGACATTCTGATATTTTCAAACTCCTGAACACATCTCTCGCGCCAGATCTGTCTTAAAACGCCCTATCCAGTATCAGCTCTACGCTAAGGAGAAAAAATGTTTCATACAACCTGTACCACTTTCCTTGGCTACATCATTAGTCCAGATGTCGTCACAATGGACGACCAAAAGGTTAAAGCAGTCTTGGATTGGCCACAGCCCTGGACAGTGAAGGAACTACAAAGATTCTTGGAGACATGGGAGGAGACATGGGACTTGGCCCATCAGCACCTTCTCCATGCTGTTCGTCGCCAGACCCAGCAGGCTAACACCCGTAGGAGACCCAATCCAAGTTATGAGCCAGGCTAGTGGGTTTGACTTTCAACCAAGAACCTGAGATTACGGCTACCCTCCAAGAAACTCAGTCCCAGGTATGTTGGTCCTTTCAAAATCATCTGTCAAATTACTCCAGTTTCATGCCGTCTAGAACTCACCCCTAATCCCCATTTTTCCCACATTTCATGTTTCGCTATTGAAACCCGCTGATGGTCCGGGAGGAGGGAGCCAGGAGGCAGACCCCTCTTCTCATGGTCGACAGTGAGGAGGCTTACAGGGTCAGAGAACTCTTGGGGTGGTACATTGCAGTACCTTGTTGACTGGGAGGGTTACGGTCCAGAGGAGCGGTCCTGGGCCAATGCGGGGGATATCCTAGATCCCACTCTGATCAAAGAGTTCCACAGGACCCACCTGAAGAAGCCAGCCGCCCCGACCCCGTGGAAGACCCCGGCGTCGTCGGCCTCCTCACGTCAGGAGCCGTTCGCAGGGAGGGGGCTCTGTTATGTCTGAGGTTCCTGTACCGCCTCCTTCTGGCCGTCAGCAGCAACCGTCACTGGAGTATTAATGTAAACTACATTTCCCATGGATCAATTGCCTGGGGCTGACCACGCCCCTGCCATGCCACCTGTTTCCAATTCAAGCTCATCAAGACTGCGTATATATACCTCACCATGAACTATTTATCTTTGCGAAGTCTTGCTAACTCTGGTTGCATTTCTGAGCGTTTATATTCTGATCTGATTGCCTGTTATTTATCCTGGACTGTTTACCTCTTTTGATCGTTTGCCGCCTGCCCTATTACTTCACCTGTCTACTGGATTTACTCCTTGTGTTTGCTGCCTGCCCATGACCACAGCCTGTGTTACGGATTACCCCTCTTGTCTGCCGCCTGCCCACGACCTCTGCCTGTCCCATGTTGCTGTTTCTGGTTTGCTCTCTGATATATCTGTTTGCTGGCATCTGACTCTTTGTCTGTTTCACTCTGGTTTATAATAAAGCTGCAAAATGGATCCCAGTGACCTCATGTCATCATTACACAATGCTGAGCTGACCTAAATAATTATAAGATTTAAGAATTACCTATAATCAGCTTCGCAATGATCACATCACTGGAAACATCTGCCACATAAACAAAGTGCCCAGCACTCATGCCAAACCAATTGCAGGGTTTAGTGGGTATAGGTAGTGCTGGTTACAATAGCAACACTTAAATCGTAGGTTGCATTCCTAGGGAATGCACATACTGGGAAAATAAACAGCCAGAAAATGGGTCTGGATAAAGCAAGTCACATTGCAAGTGAAATAGTTCAGGAAATATTAAGCCCACAGTGAATGGACTGTGTGTTTGTGTCGTCAGGTTCAAACTTGTGCAGCAACAATAATGGCGAGTGTTCCCAGCTGTGTCTGCCCACATCTCCCTCCAGCCGCGCCTGCATGTGCACTGCAGGATACAGTCTGAGCAGCGGACAGCAGTCCTGTGACGGTATGAGGGGAACACACACAAGCAGTTTACAGAAACACACTCTCACATACAGCCCCATTTCTCATTAGGGATCA
Source organism: Ambastaia sidthimunki (assembly GCA_036877625.1). Taxonomy (NCBI): domain Eukaryota; kingdom Metazoa; phylum Chordata; class Actinopteri; order Cypriniformes; family Botiidae; genus Ambastaia; species Ambastaia sidthimunki. Next base: position 12,739 of record JAZGTK010009137.1, on the reverse strand, counting down.
TGTGACCTGTTGACAAAAGTTCAGTAAATCTGTCCTGCCAATGTTTTTTCGAATGAAGACGAAGTATGAGTATGAATGTGGTTGGCTCTGCTGGAAGATGCTTTGAACTACAGAGCTCTGAATATAAAACCAGCAGAAATTTTACAGTTATAAGAAGTGTATTAATAATTAGCCATGTATTATTCTTAAAGCAATGTTATATAAAGTTATATATATATATATAAAGTAATATAAAGTAATTTATCTGTTAAAAAATTGGAAATAATATAGCCTATTATATTAACAAGAAACTTTTATTTTATTACTTTTATTTTTCATAATTTATTGTTTTTAATCACTTTTAACATTTTTCACAGTACATTTAAATTGTCCAGCAGTGTGACACAATGTGACAGGTACAGTGGATGACAGTGTTTGCTTTTCTCCCTTAGACACACAGTTTTGGGATGAAACATTGTGCATTTTCATGTGCAGTAATTATTGTGTTGTTTCAGGTGTGGGCTCGTTCCTGCTGTACTCAGTTCACGAGGGCATCAGAGGAATCCCCCTAAATCCTGCTGACAAGTCGGATGCCCTTGTACCTGTTTCAGGCACATCACTCGCAGTTGGCATCGATTTTCATGCTGGTCAGTGTCAACACTTCTGAGACATAATGTACTGTAGTTTTTAATAATCAAATAATTCTGTTCCTGGTGTACATTTACTGATGTACAATAGCACTTTTGCTTGGATGTGTTGGATGTGTAATCTATGTGACTGTCAAGAGCAGAAAAAGTAATAAAAAAGCAAAAATAATTTCTTAGTAAACTATTTCTTTAATTTGCCAGGTGTTCATGTTACTATATTTACTATCCAAGGTTATTAATGTAAATAAATACTAAATGAAACACATGTACTTCTGTGTTGTAGATAATGACACCATCCACTGGGTGGACATGGGTCTGAGCACCATCAGCAGAGCAAAGAGAGATCAGACCTGGAGAGAGGATGTCATCACTAATGGCATCGGACGGGTAGAGGGCATTGCCGTCGACTGGATTGCTGGTGTGTACTACATTTACATTTATTCATTTGGCAGACGCTTTTATCCAAAGCAACTTACAGTGAATTCAAGGTACACATTTTTATCAGTACTTGTATTCCCTGGGATCAAACCCACAACCTTTGCGCTGCTAACGCAATGCTCTACCAGTTGAGCTACAGGAATACTAAAGACACATGCACATTTACAACAGACAGATATTCTCTTAACTTTATTATGATGCTAATTATGCCTGTGCCTTGTAGGAAACATCTACTGGACTGACCAGGGCTTTGATGTGATTGAGGTGGCCAGATTAAACGGTTTGTTTCGATATGTGGTCATCTCCCAAGAACTGGACAAACCCCGGGCCATTGCCGTACATCCCGCAAAAGGGTGAGCGTCTCTCAAACTTTCTGTTTGGAGTTTGTGAGTGTCAAACTTTCTGGTTAGAGTTTCCGCTGTCAGAATGAAACAGCACCCATCAATTGCTGTTGAAGTTTCCCAACAATTGCTGTTGGTGTAGGTATCTGTTCTGGACAGAGTGGGGCCAGTATCCGCGCATCGAACAATCTCATCTGGATGGCTCTGAAAGGTAAGTGCTGGTGAATGTCAGTATTAGCTGGCCCAACGGCATCTCCATTGACTATCAGGTACATATGAAAATAAGTCCTTGTCAGCTCCATCTGAAGTTCTATTGACATAGGCAGCGGCCTGCTGCAGGCAACATCAAGACTGAACTAAAAACTCATTATACATGCTAAAATAGTTGTACATGTTGCTTAGTAGTGCTATAACAAGCATACACATGTGCAGCATAGGTTTCTTACACTATAGGGAGCTTTCCTATCAGTATCCTATTTTTTCTTCAGTATTCTATCAGCTGTAAACCAGAAAGATTCATATTATAGGATTAGATTTAGGGTCAATAAAGGTTTAGGACTGGATCAGGGAGCTTATACAGTATATACAGTTATACAGTATATACAGTTCCCTTTGAATTTAGTGCGAGTTAGTGTTTGGGTAATGTGGGTTTTGTCTTGTTGTTTAAGGACCAAGTAAAGCTGTTGATACAGGAACACAGTCACCTTGACCATTGGCCCGCAATACTTAAAGAGTCGTCCTGATCAGGCAGCTCAGTTGGGTTCAGAACAGAACTCAGAACATTTTGTTTGTCTATGTGTCCTGTAGGAGGGTTTGTTGTACTGGTGTGACGCAAGGATGGATAAGATTGAGCGCATTAATTTAGAGACAGGAGAGAACAGAGAAGTGGTGCTGTTTACCAACAACATGGACATGTTCTCTGTGTCTGTGTTTGAGAGCTACATTTACTGGAGTGACCGGTGAGTGCCTGCTGCACAGAACTCATGCATTTACATTTCCCTGTATCCATTACTGAACATTAAACTTTTGTGTACACCATAGTTGTGCTGAGTTTTTGGGTCTGGTCTGTCATCCAGTGGCAGGTGGGAGAATTTGTTTCAAATCAAATTTCATGACAAATTTCAAACAAATTTCATGTCCTGAGCGCCGTGGAACAAGTTTTCACTAAGAAACTCTACTATGCTCCATTGAGCTTTCCTTCAACCCGGACAAGTCTTCTAGTCCCTGCTGCTGAAAAACACCCTCACAGCATGATGCTGCCATCACTGTGCTTTACCACTATGCCAACAGCATGGTATTGGTCAGGTAATGGTGCCTGGTTTTCTCCAGAAATAAGAGACAATTGAGGCCAAACAGTTATAGATTCTATCAGTTGCTGTTTTGCAAATTCCATAGGGCTTTCTTATGTTTTGCACTGAGGAGAGGTTTCCATGTAGCCACTCTGCTATAAAGCCCAGATTGGTGGAGGGCTGCAGTGATGGTTGTTCTTCCGGAACTTTGTCCCATCTCCACACAGGATCTCTGGAGCTCACAGCGACCATTGGGTTCTTGGTCACCTCTCTTACTAAGGCAGTTCTCCCCCCATTGCTCAGTTTGGCTGGGCGACAAACCCAGTCCTAGTTGTGGCAAACTTCTTCCATCGAAGAATTATGAAGGCCACTGAGGCACCTTTAGTGCATACAATTATTTTGTAACATTTCCATTGTCCAAATCATGTCCAATCAATTTAATTTACTGCAGCTGGACTCAAGGTCTAGAAAACATTTCAGCAACAATCAAGTGAAATGGGAGGCACCTATATTTCATAGAGCTATATTTCAAGTGTTGTTGCAAAGCATCTAAATACCTAAGCCAATATGATATTTCAGGTTTTTTATTCTTAATACATTTACAGACATTTCTAAAATTCTGTTTTCACTTTGTCATGATGGGGTACTGAGTGTATATTAATGAGAAATTAATTTAAACAATTTAGGCTGCAAAATAAAATGAAAAGAGATCTGAATACTTCCAGAATGCACTGTAAATGTAGGCTTAAAGCCAATAGACAAAACGCTGTGTATCACTCTGTGGTCCCTCACATTGTACATTGCACATCACAAAACATTTTTTTCATTAGGACTCATGCCAATGGTTCGATAAAGCGTGGCAATAAAGACAATGCATCAGATTCAGTGGCTTTGAGGACAGACATTGGTGTCCAGCTCAAAGATATCAAAGTCTTTAACAGAGCCAGACAGCAAGGTAGGTGTGTAATGTGCTGTAAAATTAATCTTGTGTTGTTGTTACAGGCCAAAAATAAGTTAACAGCTGTAACGTAGGCTCAGAGACAGTAGGATAAGAATCCATAAGTGATTTATTAGAACAAGAAAAGATCAGAGTATACACAGACTGGGATCGGTACAAACAGACAATCAGTAGCAACATAGACAAACACTAATTGCGGTACAACAGGCAGGCAGTCAGGGCAGGCATGATAATGAATGATAATCCAAACCAGGTCAGAAGTTCAGAAGCACTAAACAAGAAAATCCACTCAGTAATGTAAGCCATGGCAATACAACACTTCACATGCTGTTAGCATGCACAGGGCTTAAAATAGACTGTGTAATGCTTCTCTGGTTTGTACACAATCAGTCTAGGTAGATGATGCTGGGAAATGTAGTTGGTTAATATTCAGGGGAGGGAAACCACTGCTGGCAGTTGGAGGAGCTAGCGGGAATGGAGTTTGTGACAACAGCATATTAGTTGTTTTATTGATCCTACTGACACTTGTTAGTTTTTCCCTCTGTAAAGCATTATTAAACATTAACACGCTGTCCTCAATAAATAGTTAACTTCAGTTATCTGAAATATGGTAAACCAAAATTAACAAGAAGACATGTTAGATGTCTTAGAGCTTGATTTTATCAATAAGGATAAAATCCTTATTGATAAATAAGGATTTATCAGTCCTTATTAATTGATAAAATAAGATTGATAATCCTTAAGCTGGTGAAATAAGAGAGCTTGGTGATGTCTGAGAAAATGGAGAGATTTTGATGAAAGGCCACTAAGGCAATATTTTTGGAATAACATGAATAATTCATAACAAGAACATAGTAATTTCATGTTGTGAAATGTAAAGAAAGAAACAAAACTGTTTTCATGTAATCACGTAATGTCTGCATTCATATTAAAATATCATAGCAGAGAACTTTCGTAGTGTGATTGGTTCGTAAACTCAACATTGCAGTGTGTCATATCGGACTGAAATGATTCTCTCCATAGGAACTAATATATGCAAGAACAACAATGGTGGCTGTCAGCAGCTCTGTCTGTACCGCAGTAACGGCCAGCGCACGTGTGCTTGCGCTCATGGAATGCTAGCTGAGGACGGCCAGCGTTGTTGTGACTATGATGGATACCTGCTCTTTTCAGAGCGTACGATACTAAAGAGTGTGCACTTATCAGACGAGAACAACCTGAATGCCCCCATCAAGCCGTTTGAAGATCCTGACCACATGAAAAACGTCATTGCGCTAACATTTGATTACTGCGGGGGAGGCGGCAAAGGGGCCAATCGGATATTCTACAGTGACATCCACTTTGGGAATATTCAACAGATCAATGATGACGGATCAGATCGGAAAACAGTAGTCGAGAGTAAGTTTTTCAGGAATTAAATCTTTAAATTATCTTATCCCTACTAGATATTGTATTTGCGTCAGCTTTGCTGACATCATGCTGGAATGTTTTAATGTTTCTGTGCAGTACACGTCTTTGTTGCTTAGACTTCTTCTCCCTTTTGTTTTGTCTCTAAACACTCGGTTTCTCAAAACATTATTCCAGCTGAACATTTTTTAAATATTTATGCTTGGTAAAATAATACTATCTAGGTAAAGCTGTTTTTTTTTTTTTATTTGAGTATCACGTGGTTCCCAGGGCATTGCTAGGGTGTTCTGGGTGCTTGCTAGGATAAGTGGTTACAAGAGCAGCAAAAAAAAAAGAGGTGAAACGTTAACGTTAACCCACGGTTGCCATGTTCGATAGTATAATTCGTTCATAAAATTTGGCCATGTCAATTGTACCTTGAGTAATTTTTGACAAAGGGTCTGCGAAAGTATGCCTATACATTTTGATATATGAAGTATATCAAAATGTAACTGAAAATAAATGAATTAATAAATTATACTATTGAACACAAGGCCAGCAGTGCCATCTGAAGGTGAAGGCCAATAGTTTCCCCATGGCAACCGTGGGTTAACCTTGCATGTCGTTAAAATATATCTATTTACTTAATTTACATTTATATGGCAGATGCTTTTATCCAAACCGAATAAATTCAAGGTGTACTTCCACAGCGCAGCAGAAACTCAACACACTGTAGCCTAGAAGCAGCACGAAAAAGCAGCCGACGTGGTGGAGGCTGTAAGTATCACCTGGGAGCACCTATAGCTACAGTATATCAAAACTAAAAGTTGCGAGATCTCGCAAAAGTACGTATGTTTTTTTTCTCTTACCTGTTTTTTTATGTCCCCTGGGGGGCTCCGTACAAAAATGACACTATGAAAAAATAAAATGTATGTCAAACTTAAATCTACTTGTCAACTCCGATTTTTTTAATAGTTATTTGCTTGTTCTTTTTTATATATTACTCTACGTTTTCTTTCTGTTGTTCCTCTGTAACATCTCTATTGTGCTATTCTAGGCAATGATAAACAGGTTCTGTACGTGGCAGATGATAATGAAATTCGCAGTCTGTATCCTGGAATGCAGAACTGGATTTACGAACAAGCCTTTCAGGGAGACCTAAACATACGAATTCCAAACGGATCTTTTGGACCAACTGGCACACTGGCAGAATCTCGTCGTTTGAGCAGCCGTCTACTGGACCGCAAGTTGGAGCACTCCAACCGCAACCAGCGACAGACTAATCTAGTTACTAATCTAGAGGTCAGACCTTCACAATAACTCCTATCATAATGATACTTCAAGCTACATCACAACAATTTTCAACCTCAGTTTCATGTAAGATTTATAAAAAATCACAAGCACAGTCTAAATAAGGCTGGATGTAAGGCTGGATATTTGTTGTTTTCACACAAAAATACTTTCCAAATTTTGTTATTTTCTAAAGGTACTTTTAATTTATAGTGAAAATAGTGCAAAATCTGTAAACAACTAAAACTGAAATGGTTAATGTTATCAAAGTGAAATTAAATAATAATGTATAAAGTAATTAAAGAATGTACCATAAAAAGTAAAATATAGCAAGAATAAAATGCAAAATATAATAAAGCAACAGTTAACAAAGTAACAGTAAATTTAACCTGTATAAAAGGAATACATTTTGTAATATTTAATCTGAATCCTTGATTTGTTGTAGATCCCTGGGCTAAAGATGCCTCGTGGAATAGCAGTGGACTGGGTGGCTAACAACATTTACTGGACAGACTCTGGTCGTGATGTTATTGAGGTGGCCCAAATGAATGGACACAATCGTAAATCGCTCATCTCGGGTATGACTGATGAACCCTACGCCATCGTGGTGGACCCTCAGAGGGGGTGAGCCAAAGTCTCATGTCATTGATGAACACTACACAGATTCCATTCCGACTTATTCAGACAATAAATGCAAAAAACAAATCCAGTAGAACTGACCTAAATGCGGGACCCAAACCATATCTAGCTACCAGAATGTCATATTTATATAATTTTAGGCTTCTTTGACTTAAGTAAGTAGGCAACTACCAATACAACATTGGCAACAAACCAGATCACCTTAGAAACTCCTTAGCAACATGCTAAAAGACACCAGGAACTCAGCAGTCGCATAACAACACATCACAAACTCCAGTTGATCTCTCAATCAATATCTTTTAAATCTAAACAGTGTTCCATATTTATTTTTATAAATATTTTTCCTAAAATCCTAAAATAATTCCTTGATATCTGTTTTTGTTTTGTATTGAAACCTTTAAACTTTGGTTCTTGAAGCACTATGTACTGGACTGACTGGGGAAACCACCCCAAAATTGAGACAGCAGCTATGGACGGAACCATGAGAGAGACACTGGTACATGAGAACATCCAGTGGCCGACAGGTCAGTAATGTGACATTACTAACTAATTTAAGTACTCCACATATATAAGAGCACTCATAACATGAGCTGTGTTGTGTGGGTTACCCATAACATGAGCTGTTTTGTGTGTTACTCATAACATGAGCTGTGTAGTGTGTGTTACTCAACATAAGCTGTGTTTTGTATTTTACAGGTCTAGCTGTGGATTACTTCAATGAGCGTCTGTACTGGGCTGATGCTAAACTCTCTGTTATTGTGAGCGTGAGACTATATGGAACAGACCGGTTCACAGCTGTTTCCAGCATAAAGAACAGTTAAGTCATTCAGCTTATCAATACATCTTACATATCTGAAACACACACGTACAGTCATTTGTTGAAATGTAGCTGGATCACAGAGCTGTATTCACTGATGCATAACAATTTTTTCTCAATTGATTCTACACCAATGCAGAGAAATTCTAAATCAGAATTTTAAATTAATTATTAATAATTGTTGTTACTATATACACAGGACGAAACATTACAGGTACAACTTAGTGCTATGCTAAAACTGTATCTAAGATAGCATGTACTGTATGTACTGTAAACCACAAAAAGAAGTGTTTATATAGCTGTTTTTGCACCAGGTAGTTCTAGGAACTAAATTATATGAACCAGGGCGATCCCAGAGAACCATTAGTTCTCTTTCAGTCAGTCACGTCAACATACTCACGTATGGGGTCTCGCTTCAGAGACTAGTCACCTAAACATGCTAATGAACATTAGTCTGAAAGGAAAAAGCCAATGAGCATTGGTCATAGGAGTTGTGGGCTGAGCCACGCATACCAGAAGCAGGTATATAAAGCTGGCCACAGCTTGTTTTTATTCAGAATTTTGCTTTGGAACAGAGTTTTTGCATCTCCACATTTACTCATATCTTCAAAAGATATCACCATCAGAGTTCTGCCGGGTAGAGACGGCTCAATCAGCAGTTCTCGCTCCTCTCCCAGCAGTTCCCCTGGATGCTTCAGCAGACCAGGTTTTCTAAAAAGCTGTGTCACATGCCTGGGCAAGAAGCATGCTGAGGCAGAGTTTGTGATTGTGTCGTGCTCTGCGGCTCTGTCGTCCCCTGGTAGCACTTGCACAGATTCTGTGGGCCTTTCTACGGGAAGTCCCTAACTACCTTGATGACTAGCTAATTTTGGCCCCCTCTTGGGAGCATTGTGTGATGGACCCAGACATCTGTGGCACATTAATTGCCTCAAGTTGTTGGCAGTGTTTTTGGTGGACCTGTTTTACTCCCTGAATGAGGCCCGTCTTGTCACGAATGCGTTGGCACACAGCTGGCCCCAGGTTCTGCGCAAGTATGCATTTCCCCCAGTGAGCCTCCTTGCACAGACTCCTATGCAAAATCAGGGAGGATGAGAAGTAGGTCTTGTTGGTTACGCCTACAGGCCCACCCGGACCTGGTTTTCAGACCTGATACTCTTCGCGACAGCCCCTCCTTGGCAGATACCCCTCTGTGGTCCTTTCCGCTGTCAATTAAGACAGCGCTCCTGAACGCGCTTGATCAAGAGTGTTGGGGACCCTCAGGCATTGTCAGTCAACATCTCGTGCTTAGAGTTTAGGCCCTGCCTACTCTCATATCATCCTGAGACCCTGTTGTATGTGTTTTCTGTGGGCTTCATCTTGACCTTTGGCATCCAGCTAAGCAAGTGTTGTGTATTCCTACAGTAGCTACCAGAACTAGTTTTCAGGAATGCAATCTAAGTACCTTATTAATAGTTTGTATTTTAACGTAAATGCACCATTCCTGTGCTTTTTGTAGATGTCCTTTGGGATGGGAGGGGTATCGCTGTGAGAACCGGGCTACCAATGTGGATACAGAATCCAGTGGCCGTAAGCCTATCTTGAGTTCTATAGCAAACAAAACACATCAGGAACCAGTAAGAGTATAATCACACAAATGGACTCAAGTAATGAAAAATTCCTGATTTTTCCTGATTATTGCATAATAAAACTCCAACAAACGACCTGCTCTGAAACAATGACCATGTTCTGATTTTGTGCCATATTTTGTTTGTGAGAAGAAAAAAAAGACATTAATTAGATGTGAAATCAGTTGTATGAGACAATATGATTTTGCATTCGTTATACGTACAAAAGGTACTTCACCACAGAACTGGCCAATCAAAGTCTAATGTTCCAGAGAGTGATTTGTATATGATTCTCTAATATTGTCTGTTGGTTTTAGGTACAGCATCAATAGTTGTTCCAGTGATTTTGCTGATAGTTCTGGTGCTGGTGATTGGAGGAGCTGTGCTCTGGTACAAAAAGAGGATGAGAGGGTGAGTGGATTATACAGACAGGCTTTAAATCCTGTTGTAACAGCAACTGAAGTTCAAATATAAAAAAAACTTCTCTCCCCAAACACCTCTTCTCTTTCCTGGTTGACTGAATCTACTCTGTTCCACAGGCTCAGCAAATCCCACAGCAAGCGACCGGGGTAACGGTCTTTTTCCGTTATGTCTTAATTTTTGTCTTTTTTTTTAATTCTGTTTTACAGATACATCTTTTGTATATCTTTTTTGGTTTAAAGAGTTGTGGTCCTGTGCTTTATAAACTGTACTTGTTGTCTTCATAGTCTTGCGCGATAATTTTCTGTCATGTCTAGAAATGTTTTCCACCCAAAAATGTTTTAATTCAAAAGATACTAGGTTGAAATTCTGGGCCAAAAACTAGTAGAATTTGTTATTTTAACATGCATGTGAAATCCTTTAGGTTTAATTTCTTTTAAAAAAATTTAATCGATTGCAAATTTAGCTTGTATTACAATTCCTAAAGTTCCTCCTGCCTTTCCCTACTAATTTCTAAATACTGTGTAATGTACAAATGTAAGTGTTATATTAGCCAATAGTCAGTAGGATCAGAATGATTAATCAGTTTGTGTCCTGAACATAATAATAGTGTGTTTGGAAATTTGCTTATTGTATTGAACATCTTGGGTTACTTAACTGTAGCCCTGTTCATCCCTGTCATCAGAATGTGCACCCACGGAGGCTATAAACTGACATGAAACAAACGCGTGTTCAGGTTATAACTTTGCCTAAAGAGATGTCTAGACACACCCACAGTATGGCAATTAGGTGCAAAATGTTCCTGCTTTGTCAGGGAACAGGGTTACAGTCAATAATCTAAGATACACTCTGTGCTGTCTTTCATAAGGCTAATGGGAACAAGAATACCAACGTGCTACACTGGACATGTCTGGACCCCTCAAGGTTGTGTGGTGTGTTTTCAAACACTGGATAGGTATCAGATGTGCCTTGAGATGTTGACTTAAGGACATGCGAACCAGAAGAAGCATTGACATTTAAACTATAAACCTCATAAATGTGTGCAATGTGGACCAACCTGCCTGGGGCACCTCTTGCCAGAGATCCAGAGGATGCCACTCTCCAGATAGAATGAGCCCTGAGTCCTAGAGGTGAAGCTTGAACGCACACCTCATAGATCAGGGCAATGGTATTCCTCACCCAATGTGACATATTTTGCTTGGTGGCAGCAGCCCCTGGTTGCAGCCTCCATAGCAAAAGAAAAGTTGCTTTGACTTGCGCCACTGGCTAGTGCAGTGGACAGCATAAAGAGCACAAACTAGACACAGTAAGTGAACCCTTTCCTGCTCTGACATAGCAAATGGCAGAGAACAGAAGGCTTCACGAAGGCTTCCAATTGAAATGATGGCCTCTCCAGATCCCAGCCAGTACAGGACATTTCTGTCATTAGCATCTTGACGACAACTTGGACCTAGAGCAGGACCCAAGGTGAGAGGTCTGAACCACATAGAAAGGGTACAAAGGCACCCTTATCTGCCTTTGGGGATTTTCCCTTGGATAAAATGGGCTGCAACTGAACTGGGCCACAACTGAAATGGTCTCATAAGCAGGAGGCCAGAAAGTATCACCATGGAAGCAGCTGCCATGAGACCCAAAACTCTTTGAAAGCAGTGGAAAGTAATCTGCTGACCGAGCTTGATATTTCTCAGGCTGTTTTGAATGGACTGGAGACATGCTGGGGACAGCATAGCAACTCCCATGTGATGCCTAGATACATTGTTCTCTGGACAGATGAGAGAAAGCTTTTCTTGGCGTTGAGTCTCAACCCCAGACATTCAAGATAAGTTGACATGATGACATCCCATGCATTTTGTTTATGTGTGGGGTGACAAAGCCTAGGATGAATCACAGGAACTTCCAGTGTTGTGGCCCATGTTTCTACATTAAAAAAAATGTGTCCATGAGATTGAGTGTTACAAACAAATGTGAGACACAATCATTTTGATTGTCAGCATCTTGAACTTGTATGCACTGAGAAAATGGTTTAAACCGCAAAAATCTAACAGACCCATCTTTTTTGGAAACCAGAAAGTACAGACTGTAATAGCATGACTCTCTCTCTGGGAGGGAAACATGTTCTATGGCCAGTGTGTAGTTGTAATCTGCCCACCACACGAGTCACTACCTCAAGTAACTCCCCATATGCTTTATCATTGTTGGAGGAAGCACACAGAGGTGACGCTTTCAACCTACATCCTGATGCTCTGTCCTGGAAAGAAAGCAAGGAGGGCACGAAGCACTCTAATTTTGAAGCACTCATGATGTACGCACTTGATGAGTGAGGGCAGCATGTTCTGCACTCAAAGCAAAACTCATGAGAGTCATAGGGGGATTGGAGGGAATTAAAGCAGGGAGAATCTCCTGATCATAGACTTTGTTAACCTTCATCCTTCTTTCCTTCCTTATTTATAATTATATATATATATTTATTGTATTCTAAAATACTTTTTTAATTATAAATAAATTCTATTTTTAGTTTTCGGCCCAGCATGTCATTTTGGTGCAACACTAGTCATACAGAATCTCTGTTAAACCACTTGACCAATCCCAACATAGTTTAGCGTAGTTTAGACCTTGTTCACAGGAGAACAAACTAAATATATCTAGTTGCATTAGACTGTAAGAATCAATCGTATGGAGTTGTACCCATCACTATGATATATTTCTCTAAGATTACGCTAAGGTTTTTAGCAGGATTACATTACATTACACAGAGAGAGCAGATCGTGTTTCAAAAGCCAGTGTTCTAAGCTGTTGTGTTCCAGATACACCAGTGACAATACATCTGTTAATAGTAGCAATAGTACTGTAGTTGTATTCATTACTGTTTGACACTGCCAGACCTGTTTATACTTTTATACAGTACATTGAATAATAATGATTTGATTAATT
>JAZGTK010009136.1:0-17547 GCA_036877625.1 Ambastaia sidthimunki | reverse complement strand
GAAGGGAATTGAGCTTGATGCGTTTTTCATCTGCTGGACTAAGTTTCCTTGGCCGACCACTGCGTCTATGATCCTCGACTTTGCCTCGACTTTCTTTGTACTTCTTCAAAACACCTTAAACGGCACATCTTGACACCCCAGTCTGCTTTGAAATCTTTGTCTGGGAGAGACCTTGCTGATGCAGTAAACCTACCTTGTGTCTTGTTGCTGTCCTCAGTCTTGCCATGGTGTATGACCTGTGACATGAAACTGTCTTCCACCACCTCACCTTGGTAGCAGAGTTTGGCTGTTCCCCACGCAGTTTTAAGCTCCTACACAGCTGTTTCTGTTTCAGTTAATGACTGTTTCAACCTACGTGTGAAATTGATGATCGTTAGCACCTGTTTGGTTTAACGACTGTAATCCTACAAACCCCTGACTTTGTGCAAGTGTACCGATAAGAATTGATCATACACCTGACTGTAATCCTACAAACCCCTGACTTTGTGCAAGTGTACCGATAAGAATTGATCATACACCTGACTGTAATCCTACAAAACCCCTGACTTTGTGCAAGTGTACAGATAAGAATTGATGCTGTTTTAAAGGCAAAGGCTGGTAACACCAAATATTGATTTGATTTAGATTTTTCTTTTGTTCGATCACTTCACATTTTCTAAATTAATTTTAAAAAACTATTATTAGGTATATTTTTGAACACAGATTTTAGCCTTGTCAAATTTGTCTGTTTTGTCCTGCACCGTATTTGCATTGACCAGGTGTCCCATATGTGCATTTAAAGCCTTGAGAAATAAATCACTGTTCAACACATCTGGCCTGAAGGTTTTAAAGGTTTAAATGTCTTCTATTGTAGGACTACACCAATTCTCAAACATTACCGCCACCTACAGTTAACTCAATCTAGAGACTCTAACCACTACCAGATATGTTTGTCTCCTTAGTCGGGGTGTCAAAATCAGCTCCCGAAGGGCCATGGTCCCACAGAGTTTAGCTTCAAACTTAATTAAACACCACACCTGATCCACCTAATCAGTCTTCAAGATAATTAGAAATTTCAATGCATGTGTGATGGAGTTGCTTGGAGCTAAATTCTGCAGGACACTTGCCCTCCAAACAACAAAACATAAAGCGTCAGGTTAGGGTATGTATCACAATGTTAGTATCGTTAGGATACACCTAATGAAAAAGCAAAAAGTTTAATAATGTATTATATAAATGTGAATCTTTTCTGTGCTGTCTTTTATTTTTCATATGTACAGCTGCTTTGTAACATTGTGAAAAGCACTACATAAAAAAAATAAATTTAAAAGTGATATTGACAAAGTACAAAACCCTAACCCTAAAACCTAATGTCAGTTGTCTCCCAGTGAGTAAGCTGAAGGTAACAGTGAAAACTCCAATGGTGTTGCAGTGGAGAAAAAAAAACCTTGAAAGAAACCAGACTCAGCTGGCAGGGTCAGTTCTCCTCATAACACTGTTGCACCTAGACTGAAGATAAATATTGTTTGTAAAGGCTAACTGACCTTAGAGATTATACACAAAGCAGTCAACTAGGAAGATAAGATGGCAGATAAATTATGAAAAGATTCTTAAAGAGGGCTTATATAAGAGTGTGACTGAAGCGGTCAACTTTGTCATTTTATGACTGCATTCTGGTCATTTCTGGGTGCAAGTACACCATCTGGATACAGACTGGATCCTTCTTACTATGGCAACCTCAGGTGCAGCGCCCACTTCTGTTTAAAGACATGAGTAAATACCATTCCACGTCATTGGATGTAACAAGTGCCTTGGGTCTTATGGGAGTGTTTACAGGTTGGTTGACCTAATTAATGACTTACAGGATTAAATTATACAAATAGGGGACTATGTGTAAGATAGGTTAAAGAGAGACAGAGAAACTGACACTGTGTGTCCAGTAACTAAAGAACATAAAGAACATTTGTATGCAGACAAAGATGTACAAAAAAGACAACGTCTTTGCGCTCAGACCTGACAGCTACTCACCATTCATACAGATGACAAAATAATCTGGCATCTGAATGCTAACATACACAATGTAAATGCTCATAAGTGGGTAACACTAAAATGTTAAAACGAATGTGCAGATGTGTTTGTTAGACATACTGGTTCCAGCAGTCAGACCTGGAGTAGCTACCACAGTTTTGGACTGATTTAATTTCTACAATGCATGAACTTATGAAATCATTCCATATAAGTGAATAACAGTCATAAATGCAACCTTTTGTTATCAATATTTAAACTTAAGCATTATTTACATACTTTATACATATGATAAATATTTACTATCTTCAGAGAATATATTTGAATACAGTGCAAAGGAAACTATTAATTTTTTTTAAATTTGTTTGGGTGTGTTAATTTACAGAAAAGCCGTTACACAGACACAAGGTCATATTTAATCTATGCCACAACAGACACTGTTTTAAACAGTCTGATGTTTGTGTCATTAGCACACATCAGCAACATTAATGACATCAATTTACATGAATTCACAATCCAAGCTATGCAAATCATTATGTTAACATGTTTCAAAAATGTTTGTATGGAAACTGTGTCTGTCATTTAGAAAACAGCACATCGCTGTAACTGTGCCATCTGCAATCCATTCATTTTTTGCCAGGGTAATGGCACCCTGAGGGCCTCTGCATCAGTTTGACCTCACTGACTTTGCTTGATAATTTAACAGATGTGTTTTCTCGGACTCTATCTCCACATATCTTCTGCTTTGACATCAGAGCTTCAGGTGTTGTGACTGTTCTACACAACAGTATCATTAGCTGCTGTTTTCATGAAGGAGCTCATAGATTGATCTCCACAACTTCTACCATTCTTCTCCTTCAGTGGTTTCCTGCACATACAAAAACAATAACAAACATACTGTAAACAAACCAGAATATTATTTATACTAACATTTTAACATTTCAAGTATCTCTTTCTCTCATGTCTTATCAGTAATAATTATTAGTTGAGTTCTACAACTGCATGGTGCTGAATCTCCGCTGTTTGTGAGACAGTCTTATTTAACATGGCCTTTTATTATCCTCTTTTTTTCATTGCCTCTCTGATTATTGTGTTTGTCCAGTGTTCTGTGTCTTATGAGCCTGTGTATGTGATGCAGAAGTGAATACAGTCTTTCTTGGGCCATTCTGTACAGATGTTCTGTTGATTCAGAGCCCCTAAAGGTACATTAATAAAGGTTCAAGTAAGTCGCTGGCGAGAGGGCTCCACATGGAATGAAAATATACATATATACATAATTCTACAAGTAATAAGTAAATAATTTGTTGCATGTCTGCCTGTTTGTCTTCTATTTAGTCTTGTAGTTTTGTTCTGTTGTAATTGTAGTCCTGTTCTTATGATCCTGCCCCAAATTGTGTATTGATTGTGGATATTGTGTACTGATTAGTCTTCCTACAAATACCCATGTTTCTTGTGCTGGATGTCAGTTATTGTTATAGTATGGAAAAAATATGATGTGCAGATTTGAAAAGGTAATTTTAGTAACATGTAGTGGGTAATTCTCAAAACTTTGGTAAGTAATGACGTATATCATACTTTTTCATATCAAAGTCATTCAAAAATTAAAAGAAGGAAATAATGAAAGGTCCTTTTGAAACTATATTAAGTAAAATCAGCCCTATCACACATTTAAAGAAACAAAAGTATCAAAATGATTGTAACCTCTGCATATTGAACCTTTTGTCTTTTTTTAGTTAAATGGTTAATGTCTACATTGTCTCCAAAGCAAACATCTTCATCACCTTTAATGGCAGACTGAATGCCTTTTTAGTCTAGAAACATTAGAAACGAGGAATATTAAAACTATTCATACATCCATGTGCATTAATTCCTAATATAATTCCTAATATAGGGGTATGGGAGGATCCACCTTCCTCATTGTCTCCTGAACTACAGCTTTGGGTCCACAGCCATTTTGATCCATGTCTATGGGTAAAATACCTGGAATTCCAGTCAGGATTTATACAACTCTGCATCCAACGACTGTTTGCATTTGGAGCTTTTACTAAGTTATGATTAGACAGATTTTCGTATGACTTTATGAATTAAACTGCACACAACACTGTTCCTAAATTGCTGTTCCTAAATGTTACGTTGACGTCTACTGATGAGCCACTGAGCGTCCCACTGTTCTGGTACCACCCAAGTTCCTCAATAATAAATGGCAGCAGTTTACATGTGGCAGGTGGTGATACCACTTCACAGAGTTGATAAATGTTTGATATCAAGCTGCTCAGGTGCAGCGCCCACTTCTGTTTAAAGTTCAGCAGAGAACATGGAGACCAGTGCTCATGCTAAAATAGTTTAAGTGCTTAAAAGCTGATTCTTTGCTTTAAACTGTTAATGATTCAATGTTTCTACCCAATTGTTTTTAATTTTCAGTATCACGTGCATGTGTATAACAGGATTTTTGATTGTTTCCAAAATGCTACAATCCACAAAATCCTTTTCCTGTGTAGCTTCTGCAGTCTAATATCAGATGCCTGTGGCTAGGATTAAGCACTATCACAAACCGCAAAAGTAATACCACTCCTACGAAAACTTCAAATTAGGTTCCTTAAGAAAATGAAAGATCACACAGCATCCCCAACTGGCTTCTTAATGTGTGGGCCCATAATTTACCCATGATGGCAAAATCAGCTCCTTGCTACAAATACAGTAGAACAATAACATCTGCCACTAAATTTAACACATTTCTGCCACTAAATTTAACACACAAATTAAAAGGCTGATCCAGAACTCCCATTTACAGTCAAAGTTGATGCCTCCACCACGGGCAGAAGCTGTCTTTTTTCAGCAACAAAATCCAGTTAAGCTTCACCCATATCCCTTCTCCTTCAGGACGTTATGCCTAACCCAACCAGGAGCTTTTGGCCATCAAGCTGGGACTGTAGGAGTGGCTTCACTGGCTGGAAGATTCCCAAAGTCAAAGTGGAATTTATTGTCATATAATATTGTCAATATTGTCATATTGTCGTATATACAGTGTATACAAAACAAAACACTCTATATACATGAAGTGCACAAAGTGCAACAGACAGCACAGGACAATAACGTAGACCAATACAGTTCAATACAGAAACCTCTATATACATTAAGTGCACAAAGTGCAAACAGACAGCACAAGACAGTAACGCAGTCCAATACACAGTTCTGAGCCTATATAAAAGTGATTGTAGTGATTGTGTAAAGTGACGATAGTGCAAATATTAAAATAATAAAAACAGTGCAATGGCAGTAGTGTAATTTGCAATTAGTTATTTTGTGTTTAGCAGCCTGATGGCATGGGGGAAAAAACCTTCATTGCAATCATTATCCACAGAAACCTAAAATACCTAAATGAAGCCCAGCAGTTGATTTCACTTCAAATTCCATGTCTCCTAACATTCAGGGTCAAAAAACACGCTGCTTTCACCAACTTCCATCATCAGCGATTGTCAGTCCTATCTAATGGACAGCTAAACTGGTTACAACATAGGGGCTTACGTATGTACAGTCTCAGGCAAGAACTCATTAATAAAGTCCACTTAACCCAGAACACCAGTCATCCCAGCAAGCAGCAAACACTCTCGCTCCTCCAAAATCATTACTGGTGGCCCAAAGTGTTCCAGGAAGTTCAGTGGTTTATGCAGGAACGTCCCACATGTGCCATGGCCAAGACACTACAACACCTGCTGGCCTGCAAGTTCCTTCTGCCCACTGTCCCAAGACAACCATGGTCACAGCTGGATGTGAATTTCATTACCGATATCCAATCTTTGAACTCATACTGGTGCCATGGTCATAGAAGATCATTTTTTGTAGGCCTGCCGGATAGTAACATTGAAGGGTCTTCTTAAAGCAGAGTTACTTTTCAACCACATATTCTGAAATTATGACATTGTATCGGATTTGGGGTCTGGAGCTCCTTTTTCTGCTGGGTTTGTAAATAAGTCTCACATCAGGTTACCATCTCCAAGCAAAATGTTCATTTGAAGCAGGAGATTGTAGACATACTGCCATAACAACTACAACAGCTGGGGTCACTTCCTCCCTTGAGCTAAGCACGCACAGAATTCACTCAAGAGCCACACCACTAGTCTTACTCCTTTCCAGTGTGTACTCCAACATCCTGGTGGCTTCCAACATCCTTGTTTCTCTGATCCCAGGAATCATCAGCTGTTCCGGCTGTGTATTACTGGTTTGAGCAGAGTGAGAGGGTATGGGACTCAGCTTATGTCTATCTTCTGCATACAGTCAAACATCAGGTCAACACTCAAATGTGTATGTTAAAAGTGTGTGTTAAAGTATCAGAATAGTGCATTAAGACCTGTAGTGTAATGCAGCCATTGAAGATATTACATACCTTTTATGGCCTTGTAGCAGATTATGACAGTTACCAAAAAAAAGACAGCCAAAGCACTTCCGATAGTCCCAACCACAATAATCTCAATCCACCAGGACCTCAGCAAAAGAAAAGAAGACTCTGTATCTGAAAGAAAGAGATAGTCAGTGTGATAAACAAAAGACTGCCAGGAATACATTCATACATTCAATTCATTAAACATACAATATCAGCACTGTATATTAAATCTTGCCCAGTGCTTTATATTTGTTCAGTAACACATTTACACTGTACTTTGACAGTTTGATTTTAAATTCAAAATATTTAATTTTCATTGTTCTGTGGAAAGGCAGATGACAAAATACCGCATTTCTTTAACTAAAACTTGCAGTCTGTAATGATTAGGGCTGGTAGCCATTTAGCCCCTCACCAGAGGGACCCTCTTTTTAAAACTAGCCTGGACTTTCACATCCACACTTCCTGTAGACTTCATATTTAAACCATGCCAATCACACACCACAAAGTATTGCCAGTTGTATTCTGACATTCCTCTGACATGACATTATGCATGTGTATTGTTTGCTCTATTGCGTTCCATTCAGAAATGATCACCCTGTTTTTTACAGTAAGAGCTTTGGAGTGCTAAAAAGGGTCGAACTAGATGCGAGGCTACATGCGAGGCTAGATGCAAGCAAAGTGAAACCCCACTAAGCAGTTCAAAATTCTGTTCTAAAAACACTTCACAGGGCTTATTGCTTTAATAAAATGGTTATTTCATAACAATATTTATTTTAATATTTTATTCATGTATATGAATACATGGCATAGCATGGTTGTGTCTCAGGCAGCCTGAGTTCTAAATAATTTACTAATTAAATAATTGACTAACTAATAACAACCCATTCCTAAATTAACTGTGAAAAACATTACAGTTAATCCAGATAAAGAATCTTTGGCTAGAAAAGTTATTTTTATAAATTAAACTCCAAGCAGCAAGTGTTGATCAATTTAGAGTTCAATGGGAACATTTTTAATCTGCACATTAAAATCTGCATTTTTAATCTGAACATTAATGCACATTAAAAGATTTTCTATGCCACCCAAATGAGAAAAAATATATTGAAGAATTACATTCCAAACAGATGATGGGTTTTGAAAATATCATCTGATACAGTTTATTTTAAGTATGTTATTTAGAAAGCTAACGTCAATAAAATTTAGACCACCTTTATCACATGGATTTAATATTACTGATTTTTTTAATGTAGGGAATTTAGTTTTTTCATAAGCATTTAGTCAATATGTTGTCAATAAATTTACTTGTTTTTCTCAACAAAAAGTGACTGAGCAGTGTAAGATAAACGAGAAATGCCTTATGCTTTAGTAAGCTATGTGCTCACCTATTTCTACAATTTCTGTTCTTTATACATACTTAGATGATTAAACAGACTTCAAGAACTGTCTTATTGACATTGAGCTGGAAGTACTTAAAATAGTTGACAGATTCTTGCTGGAGACTTCATCTAAAGGACAAGATCTTAAGACATTAAAAAAAACACCCACAGAGTGATGTTTGCAAGACTTACCCACAGCAAGCAGAATGTGTGGTGGGGGGGGAGGTGGAGGTGGGGGAGGTGGGTATGTCCTGCAGTAGCACATCGCCCGGCACTTTTCAGCTGCTGTGTTTATGCCATACTGTGAAGAGGATCGCTGAAATGCTGCCTAAGAGAGAAACAGAGTGAGACATAAAGTCTTTTTACCTACTACACCTTAGCTGTTCCTTTTTATCCAAAGTTGTATGCAGCACAAAATATAACAGGGTCAGTCCCTCAGAAACCTGAAGGTAAGTGCCTCACTCAGGAGCACAGCAGACTAATTCATAGATCACCTCTTAAAAGTTCAAATCCTTTTGCGTACCAGCCAGAGGCCAGCCCCACCCCAAAACAACCTTACATCATGCATCCATCCATCCATCTTCCATACCACTCATATGTACATAAGCTTCATATAACCAGCAATGACAAGAACAATCCCCAAAGTCTAGTTTCATTGTAGCTTTGCCTGCCTAACAAATGTTTAATCACTAAATAAACGTTCATTATAACAGGGTATCAAGAGGGTAGTGCATCATTGGAACTGAACTCCCATCCCATCAGGACACTTGCACAGAGCGCTGCCAAAGGCGAGGGGAAAAAATGTCACTGCTCCCATCAGGGAAACGAAACTGCAGCATTAAAGCTCAGAGCAGCAGCTCAGAGACAGTTTCACATTACTAAACCTGCACTGCTGCTAGGACTATGCAAACAGGATTTACACTCTGTGTACACCTGTAACAATGAAGTGAACTGAACTGATAGTGGTGTTTAAAGATTTAGATTTGTTTGCTACACATCCATTTTCAGGGCAGCAGAAGAACCTCCAAAGTGCAGCTCTGGCAGCCTGCAGCACTGAGGTGGGTGGGACTTACTCATGATCCCTCACCTCCATTCCTGTGGAGTTCTGTGTGGGTGCTAATGCATAATATGAAACCAAAATCTATATGTCTCTATGTAGTTTTAAAAGTACGACTCTTTTATTCATTTTAAAGTTCCTTCTAGATAAAAAGGAAAAAAGAATAAAAGCCTAATTAGTAATAGCAGTAAAACCTCACATGCAGATATCACATCAACAAATACTTCATCTGCTTTGACCACTTTAATTCTTTTCTCAAATATCTAAACTTCAACCCAGCAGAATCACTGCTCAACTCATGTTCAGGTGAACAAATTCAGATAGCAAGTGTGTAAGCGCAGAAACCTGCTCTTTATATAATGCTGCTGAATGATGGAAATCAACGTACCTGACACAAGAGAAGATACCATAAGAATATGAGAAAAGTCCAAAGCCGCAATGTGAGAGCAGCTGAGTCCAGCATCCTCCTTCAGACCTTCACAGACTCCTGAATTCACAACAGCCACTGTTGTACTTCACACATTACCCACGGAAACATCACTGGATATGTACATATACATAGTCCATTACTTAAAGTTGAATCTCTAACACCATCATATGGCCGTTTACACGCGTTTTTCATGACTATGAGATGTTCACGCCATTAAATGTAGGGTGTATTTAACGGATATAAAAAGGATGTACCGATCAAATGTGCAGAAACCGGCAGTATTTACTCCAGTCATTCATCGTGTAGATTAAAGTACAATCACGAAAAAAAAAATCCTTTGGCGGCTTCACAGTGTAACACGCAAGACTCGCTTAACTTTTTGACAGAATACAGTCACTGAAACATTCGGCTTTTCTTATGAAAGAAAACGGATTGTAGTCTGTAATAAAAGCAGTTTCATCCAGAGCGAGGAGCAGAACTGTGCGTGATGTCGTCTCTCTCTCCTCCATTCACTCCTCTCACCAGCGCCAAAATATTCAAGACCCTTTAAAACATTGATTACCTTCCGAAAACAGAAAGTACAGGCAGAGGTTGTGTAAAAAAATGCGTGATTTAGTGGCATTTAAACAGCTGTACCATGCTGGTAAGGGTTAGTGACTACAGTTTATTAATGATGTGTATTTATCTTATCTATATTAGAGGTTCTCAACCTTTTTTACGTCATTGCCCACAACAACAGTTGAAGCCATTTAATGGCACCAAGGAAATATTTAAGGATATCTCAGATAATGAGATTAGGAAAAGCAGTTAACAAAAACATAAGTAAACCCATTATAACACAATAAAACTATTTAAAACATTTGACCAGAAGAGCACACTTTTATGAGACTGTCAGGATGTTGTGATAATGACACCTACTTGAGCGTCATCTGAACACAAATTTTGTAGACACAAGCTTATATATTTTCACCACTAGGTGGCACTGCTTCCAAACTTTGCAGGTCACCTCAGATTATAGCGACGATGAACCTACCGAGAGGACTATTGTAAAGCCTGTTCTAAGTATTTTCAAAAACCCTTCGCAATTTTCTTTTTTCAGTGTCTTGTCATATCAGTTAACACTTAACACACAAGTTATTTACGTTATTTATTTATACTTTAGGTAATTTCATGGCTTACGAATTGACAACATAACTGCAACGTCATCTGCACATAATTCCATTATTATTAAATTACCTCGTTTTAAAAACGTCACCTTTATGTTCTCCTAATGTTACAGGATAACCAAAAACCAGCTATGTCCAGCGTGGACATTTAAATGTGTTTGATTAAAACATTTTCAGTCACAACACTGTAGTGGTTTGTGTTTATTCCTCTGCTTAGCATTGCTCTGAATTTTTTTCTCACTCCTTTATATAGAGTCTGTGTCTCGTCCAGACTGGTAAATACAAAACACCTGTAAATATTTAAATGGAAAAATCATATAAACTAATAAAAACGATACACAATACAGACAACTAATAAGGCTTGGTTTGCTATATATTAGATGTCTATCTACAAACGTGCTTTTTGTTAATATGACGACAGATCGTAACTTAGATGTGCTCTGCTTGACAGAAACATGGCTAATACGAGACAATTACTTAACATTAAATGTGTCTATCCCCTAAAATTACTGTTACAAGTAATTGCCTGGGTCTGCTCCACTTTGCTCATAGCACATGAAGTCTATGTATATGTTCTGTAAACTTTATTATACTTTATTTTAATTGTTGAATGAAAGCAGAGTTGCCATGGCAACCAGAACAGACAACTGAGGACAGAAACTTTGACTCCAGTCAGTTATATGACAAAAGACCAACAACCTCAGAATAATTTACCTTCTTTACCTATCTTTAATCTTTTCCACTAATTATACTTGTTTATGTACATTTAAAAAAAACTGTTATATAAATTAAGGAAAATGTATTGTCCAAGATAATATACAAACACACTAAATACTACAACTCCTGGGTAATGCTTAGGTGATTAGTAATACTAAATGTTGCATTTTCAGTGTAAATGTGCATTTTAATAGTGGTGTCAAGCAATGGTGTCAAGCTTGAAAATAACTGAATAAAGATTTCTTATGAGAACTAACAAGTATGACCACATTAGCCCGGTTCTATCAACACTGCACTGGCTTAAGCATGGTGTAAGTTTCAAAATTCTGCTCATTACCTACAAGGCCCTAAATGGCTTAGCTCCTCAGTACCTGAGTGAGTTCCTCTCTTATTTAGACCTTAACAGTCTCCAACAGCTTTCTCTAAAGGCTTATTCAAGGAAGTACAGCAGGAAAATGTAAATGAGTTTTTTTTAGGCATAAAATATCTGTATTTAGTGCCATTAATAATATTAATAATAAATGTATGTTTAGTGCCATCAATGTCCATTAATAATCTTTAAACAATTACTTGGCTCCTCACTTTTTAAACAAAAACGCTTATTTTAAGATGTTGACGTCAAGTCAGACTCAGGTCAGGTCGTCACTTGTGTCACTCGCACTGATAGACGCTGAAAGCTCAAGACATTTGTCGGTCTGTACCCACCGTAGAAGTTTCTCCATTCAAAAAGTTTCTGCATTTAAAAGCAACGGCCTCTTCTTCTTCCTTCTTGCGTTACTTGTTCTTTAGACACGATTGCAGACTTTAAGATAGACTTTAAGCAGCTTTGTCCAAATCGCTCTATTCGTCTTGGTTTCTCCAGATAGCTCTCTGCTGAAGTCTAGTTCCAGGTCAGAGAGCTGTCCATCAAAATCTCACTAGCCAATAAGAGCACAGCGCAGTTAAGAACCACCCCCATTAGAGGTTTGCACAAGAATGCCGAACATAAATTTGTAGATTAAAAACAAAAACACTGATTCATAAACCATGATTTGTGAAAAAGGACGATTGGAAAATGTCAAAATTGAAAAATTGTGAAAAAACGTTTTTTTCTTTCACATTGCTTATCATTGTTTATTGTTCCTTTTTTTAAAGTTTGCGGAATTTTTATTGGCACAGAATAAATCCCATAGACAATATTAAGAATTAAGTGTATTTAAACTTCTGAACTGGATTGAACTGAACTAATACTTTAGAATTTAGAACGTTTTCTATTATGATTAAGGGTTGAGTGTGGGTTAGATTATATTGTTAACCTAGCTTTGTATTTAAAAGGCTATGGAATGTCCCTATTTATGTGGAATGTGTGCGTTTGCATGTGTGTGTAATAAAACATTCTCTTCTAACATGATTCTATGCGACTACAGTCAGTCAATTTCCATCATCCATTTTCCTTAGACTGTCAGAGAGACACATTGCCAGGAGTTTATTAGCCCATTCTCTTTTTTTCACAAGCACTTCAAAAGAGCCAAGCTGAGGCAGGCCTGTGCTATTGTTTCTCTGGCCTTTTTAGATGGACAGTTGAGGAGTGTTGACAGAAAGGGACTGAATTGGAGGATGAGGATCACATGGACTGTATGAAACTGCTGTTCACATATTACACACGATTTTGTTGATGTGGCTGCACATGGATTTTGTTGTTTGGATATGTGAACATGTAGTCAGTGTTTATCCCTCTGGATCCTCACAGTATTTGCTGTATCTTCCATCACCACGATCAGCGCTTGACCGTTCATTTCACGCTATAGTCCAGACAACTGCTCTCTCTGTCAAACTCTGGCAGGGGGAGGTGGCACAACAGGACTATAGGTAGCCTTGCTCGCTTTCCCCCTCTCAATGAGGGAAGGGGCTCAATTAGCATTTCACAAGTCCCCTGTTTTCTTTTATTTTGCAACCTTCCCTGTGGTGCTCATGCTTTTTTTGCGGGGATTGTCCTGTTTCTGGCCGTTGTTACCGTTGGCAGGGTGACAGTATTCGAGTGTGCAAACTTGTGCTATTGTCCCCAAGCCAGAAGGAGTCATGGAGACCCCACTAATATGACACAGGAAAATGTTTGCTGATGGCAGTTCTATGGGCTTTGTCTAACTCTTTCTCTTTCATGACGACTCGATTTAAGTCTCCAAATGTTTGACTACAAATGCCAGAGAGCTATCCAGCTCCTCCACCTTTGTCCCGAGAGGTTTGAATGAGTAATTCAGCTTTTGTGTTGCTCGATTGAGGGGGCAAACAGAAAGACAAGATTCTTGAGCGTTCAAGCCCCCTTTCCATGGTTATGCCCACATCTCTTTGGTGTCCCTCCCCCTCGAATCCTGCTTCTTCTGACATCGCTCTAAAGTAAAGAAGAAAATTTACGATCCGAATAGCTAAAAGTGACCCAAAGCTAGTCTTTAAGACACACATTATCTTACTGCAGAGAGGTATGGCAGGAGCCCAGCTTACAGTCCAAGCTGCTGTTGTGCACAGATTCTTCACCATATCTTTAGACTCCAATGAGCGTGAGGGGATAAGACAACCATTTCTACAAAGAATATTGGATCTGTTTGTTTTTTTCCCTAAATAATTTCCATGACAACAATTTGGGATGGCAAAGAATTCAACATCAGGGATCTCAGCGGCTTACTGGGGTGCATTGTGGGCAAAGTATGGTTGCTGATTGGTTCAAAGAAAACCCCTACACCAAGTCTATATCCATGCAGCTTCTTTGAGAGAACTATTACAGAAGCCACATTAAAAATGTAGATTAAAAATGTAAATGGATTTTTTACACATTTTTAATGCAGAGTGAGGTTTGTCCACGTTGAATGGATGAGATGGCAAACTCTGACAGCGAGGTGAAAACGCTTCTTAACTTCGTCAATTTGGCATCAAGCGACATCAAAGCAGCGTTAGACAGATCCGCGCCCTGCAGACGCTCCGTGGATCATCGAAAATACCTGCAGAAACAACTGAAGAGGTTCTCACAGAGACGCTCCAAAATGCCACGCATGCAGCTTAAAACAGCAGACGATAAGACTGCTGTTGACGGGAATCTCCGGCGTTTAGAGGACCAAAAATCTGAGGAGGAACACCTAAACCTGGAGGACGAACCGCGGGCGGGTCACCAGGTGCCCATGCGCAAACGGCAGCTCCCCGCGTCCTTCTGGAAGGAGCCGCATTTTTCCCCAGGCAGCCCTAAAAATTACGGGACAACATATGCCAGACCTTTGGTCCATAACGTTGAGAAAGTGATTTATGATGACTTCAGACCAAACCTGATGATGTGCAGTGATGTGGAGATGCGGAGGAGTATGGCGTGCCCGTGCTGTGGACTTCTGCTCCCTCACACTGACAGGAATAAAACATCTCATACAAGCATCCAAATATCGCACAGCATTATCGATGGACTTCACGACAACAACACACATGTGGTTGTTAAGCCGATTCCCACTAAACCAGCGGTTACCTCTATTTTTAGCGTGTTTGCCTTTATTTAGCCGATTACAAACGTAGTGCCGTTTTTGCCGTGTTATTTGGTCGTATGCATTAATAAAGTGCTGTAAAGAAGTAGTTTATGCAGATGAATGGGCAGGTGGGCTGTTTTTTTTTCATGTAAGGACCTAAAGAACAAATGTAGCAAGAGTATTGTAACGTGTTTTACGAGGCCATGAGATGGTTTTTGTGGTCTTTGGTGAAGATTATGTGTCTGTGATTATACGGGCTTTCGTAAGGATGAAACGATATGAATTTCAAGGCACACTGTCAAGTCGTTCATAAGTTTTCACAAACTTTAGCTGCCTGATCTTCCTGACAGCACTTAACCCTTATGTTTGTCTGGTACATTGTCTTTTATTGTCATTGCTGTGTCACAGCACATGTAGCCTCATTCCACTGTGATGAAAAGATGTATTATTCTTTTGTAAAGATGTTTTTCTATCACACTAATATTCCTGATCATAATCCTGTTATTAGCTCATTAAACTGTTTAACAATCGACTGCGCTGTCTGGTCATTAAAGTGTATGACACCTCACACCAACACTACAAAGACAACAAAACTACAACACATTTGTGCTCACTGTCTTCATCATCTCCAGTGTGTTGTAATGTAGACAAAAGCACAAAATAAAAATGTGTGGTTATAAGTTATTACAAAAGTTGCAGTATAAATAAGCAGCCTGAAGACACAGCCATACACCACATACACAAACAACAGCACAACAGACAAAGCAGCACAAAAAGTCCCCGTCTTTAAATATCCAGCATCGAAATCTTCTTTCTGTATATTAATCGTCTTATGTTAACTGAACTCAGTCTGATATATAAAAACATGATTGAAGCCCATCTGCAGGTTCACACATTTCCCCTTCGGTGGTTTTGGAGATATCGCAGCATCCTGTCTGGGAGTGGGAGCGTGTTTACAAATGATAATCTCTGAATTCCCACCAGCTCTCTGATCTTCAGCCGACAGTGATGCATCAACGATCGAGGAGACACTTAAAGACAAGTAACACATCACAATGACTGGAGAACAGTGACAACATCACATTATAAAAAAAAAACTAGCAAATGAAGGAAATCCCAGCAACTGTTTGCTGTTTTATTGGTAAATGTGACTTATTCCAAACATGGAAGACTCACATGTTTTCTCCTTAATGGTCACCCACTCGTCATTCTTCTGCAGAAGGTCAGTGATTCTGCTACAGAGCTGAACGTTTCCTACATACTCCAACAGTAAGTGAATGAAAGAACCGACTGTCTGACTCCAGCAGGAGGACGAGATCCATTCACAAAACTGAAATTGAAAAAGGGGGATTACATTAGACAAAATCTGCTTTGACCACAATATCACCAGTGCTGATCAAAAACAAATTTAAACGCTTAAATTAGGCTTGCTCTGTATAATTATAAGACACCAAGTTACACAGAGTGTCCAGAGGAGAACTGGCCCCGGTTGACCAGTTCAAACCCTAATCTGCGTTTTTACAAGTTTTTTTCCCCGTCACTTCACATTTTAGAGTTTAGGTTTCCTGCCACAGTCTCCACTGGTTTGTTCGCTGGGGGAATACTGACATTATTTGGATCACCTCATTTCTTGATGTTCTGGGTGTGCAGCTATTCGTGTAGATTCATGAGATTATTGTTTAGACATTGTCTAAATAGTCACAAATGTCTTATAAAATTATACTATTTAATATTAAATATTATAATTTAATAACATGTAATAATATTATTAAATAATAATTTAATTATAATATTATAATTTAATAACAAATTTTAAATACTGAAGCAATACCGTTAAGGTTGGTTTTGTCATTCTTTGGCTTGTGTGACTAATCATATGTGCATCCTCGTCCCTGTGATGTTTGTCACATTTAAAACAGGTCTCAGCATCACAGCCATTGTCCAGCAGATAGTGCAGAACATTTAAGTGAGGAGTACATGACAGCACTCCTGGAAAATCAGTCAGCAGGTCTGGAGCACAAGCGTTGACATCAGCTCCATGTTCGACCAGCAGAGCGACAGTCCTCAGACAGCCCTGACGTGCTGCTAGCAGCAGTGGACAGAGGGGGTCTGTGTTAGGATCGGCACCGGCTTTCAGCAGAGTGGCTACGGCCTGCGTGTGTCCGGCAACGACGGCGCAGTACAGAGCGGTGACGCGCCGGTCAGGGAAGGTGGCCGAGCGCTCAGCAGAAAGTTTTGCGTTCACATCACAGCCAGACTCTATTAGCAGCTTTATAATGTTTGGCTGGTTGTGCTGAGCTGCTAGATGGAGGGGTGAGATCCCGCTCTGTTGGATTCTGACCCGGCTGGTGATGGGCAGCAATAACGACACAATCCTGGAAAAAAACATCTGAATGTTATTATTCCTTATTTTACTTAATCTTACAAATCAATCACTAGAGGATCTTTTAAAGACACTCTCAGTTCTAAGTGCACATTAATGATTAAAGCAAACAGAAGAAACTGTTGGTTGTGTAGTTTTAGACCTCCTGTGTTCTCTGTGTTGCAGCTGTTCACAGACTGACAACTGAAGCTGTCAACAGCGTGACATTTGCTACAGACTGATGAAGAGACCGTGTTTTCTAACCCTGAGAGCCCACTGCTGATGTTCATGAACTAATAAATTAAACAGAAATGTCTCACAAAACAATTATTCAAATTTAAAACCTGTGTCATTTGTTATATCGTTTTCTCTTTTATAATAATTATAATACATGAAATATTACATAAATGTAATTCTACACTTACTTATATGCTTATATTTTTGGGCTTTGTTCTTGTTTTTCATAAATCAATATCGGTCAGTCCCCACATGGCTGTGTAAATTTTAGAAATGATTAACCAATGAAAAGTGTTGAAAATAGCTTGGGACTGTCTGAGACTCCGCCTCTTCTTCAC
>JAZGTK010009135.1:0-17550 GCA_036877625.1 Ambastaia sidthimunki | reverse complement strand
ATAGTGATCAGAACAGAATGATATTTCTCCTGTATTGGCAAATGCTCAATTCATATAGTTCTTTCATACTCCCAAATTCTGATATATTGTTAATAAACACAGTTGTGTTTATTAGTTTTATAGCATTTTGTTTGATTTTTTTTATTGCATTTAGTGTTTTAGTGAATCCCATGACTTTAAATGTTCTTGGAATGAGAGATTAATCTAGCTTGTAAGCATATTGCTATCAGTTTATATTGTTTTCATATTGTACCTTGAACATTTCCCATGATGCCCTTGATAAAGCCAAGCAGGTCTTGTGCTCTGTGGTATGTGGAGTTAGTGTTGCTCTCTAAATCTTTTCCCTTCTTTTGTGTGACTGATGCCTAAAACACACATAAACAACAGCCAAGTCAACATTTCATTTGAACAACTCCATTTCCAAGATATTAACAAAATGCTTTTTTAATTGTCTAATTGTTAGATGAATTATACTAATCATCTCAGATACATTTCTTTACCTTCTCCTCTAACCCATGAACATCTGAGTCAGTGTTTTGCAGCTCCCCCTCCAGCATATCAGCCCGGTGTCTGCTCTCATCCAGACTGCTGTTGTAGTTTGTTATTGCATTCTGTGAGATGACATTTTGGTTAGTTTGAATTCTGCACACAACAGTCACATACGACAAATTCTTGTGTCTTTGAGAGAGAGACTTACAGCAATAGCTTCCATAGACACATTGAGTCTGTGTAGCTGAGCCCAGGCCATAGAGCTGGCGTTCAGACTGGTCATCTGCTGGGCCACAGACTGATAGAGCTGGTTTATCTTGTCCAGATCAGCCAGCAGTACCACAACACAGCTGTCACAAGCTACAACACAACACAACACAAATCACTATCTGATCGGACACAGTCCCATCATTCATTAGTACACAGCAATCAATGTAAAATTATTGCAGAGAATTATAGCAACATTAGGAGGAATAATTGTGGACACATTGTCCACATTGTCTGTGCATTAATAATGGACAAATAAAAAGGCAAACAAATTAGTAAATGTATGAACCCATCATTAATTGTATCAGTAAATGAATGAGTGAGTAAATTCATAAACAAATGATCAACACTCACGTTCACAGTACACATCTGTCCTGTGTTGCACAGGGACGCTGTGTTTATGAACACAGGTGTCACACTGTTTTCCTGTTAGACCTTCTGCACAGTGACACTCTCCTGTGCGAGGATCACAGCGACCACCCTTACACTCACACTCTAAACACACACACACACACACACACACACACACACACACACAAGTTTAACACACTTATTAACAATTAATAACTTGTGACTTTTAGCAGTCTAATTACAGAATACAAACTTCTAAACAACACAGAGAATGCTGAAATAGTTCCATGTACACTGTGTGTATAGTCAGGGTCATAAAGTGAAATTAAGCATTCAGTGACCTACAGTACTATTGCAAATGTGTGTTTGCACTCACTCTTGCAGCCATAAGGACCGTAATCCCAGAAACCGGGTGCACACTGACGGCAGCTCGGTCCATTAACTCCAGGCTGACAGGAACACGACCCGTTAACAGGGTCACACGGCTGAACCAGTGCAGCTGCCGCATCACAATCACACCTACGGCAACCGCCGCATGAATCAAACCCAAAAGCACCGGCCTAAAGAAATCAACAGTTATTATTATCAATAACATTGAGGCGCAATTCTTTGTAAACAATCCATAAAGTCAAAGAAGATACACACATACCTCACAGCGGTCACAGTGGGCCCCCGTTACACCGGGCTTACATTGGCACTGGCCAGTGTGAGGATCACATTGTGCGGTACCACAAGGAGAACAGTTGCATTCTGGGTGATGTAGTTTAAAAATAATTAAAAAACTAAATAAGATTCATGAGATACTCAACCAAGCAGGGAAAAATGATCACAAAACACTAAATACCGGTTCACAAGTTAGAAATGTTCTTAGAGAAACACTTTCTAAACAGGCATGGCATGGGCCCACTTAGGGGGCTCAGTACACACTACAGTAAAAGGGGCGCAAAATGTCATAAAAACATTTAGATTTATTCATATTGTATGCATTTATTTATATTGTTTTTGGCAATGGAGGACCTTGAAGTTACAAAGGTATGGAATCACTGTTTTAGAGGTCCGTATCTATATAAAAATGTCCTTACTGGTACAGTTCTTGGCAACGATGGCATCACCGTAGTAACCAGGGGCGCAGATTTCACAGTGTGGGCCGGCAGTGTTGTGCATGCAGCTCTGACACTCTCCAGTCAAAGGGTGGCAGTCGCTAAACAGCATGTTGGAGTCTGAATTCCCATTGCAGTTACATGGCCGGCAAGTGCTGCCAATCACCATTGGGTTTCCATAGTAACCTGGAGCACACCTGCATCAGGTTGAAACATGTGTTAACCATTTTTGGTTACTAGCAATTAACAATAATGATTAAAAGTTTGATAGTTGTACCTCTCGCACTTGGATCCAGCATAACCATCCATGCACAGACACTGCATGATATTGTGCTTGTCCACACAGCGGACGGCAAAACTGAGAATGAGATTATATACACATTCCTATTAGATTTACTATGAAAACACTGCAAAACATTTCAGGATCAGTATTCTGTTAAAAATATCCTTACAAAATATATTTACTTGAGATGCAAAATTGTGATAGACTTTTCAGAGAATATATAATAATCTTAAAATAATTTGTTTACCCCACTAATAAAATGTAGGATGACGGATGTTTAAAATAAGAAATAAAAACTGTAAAAACTATTCAGATATGTTGTTTTCAAGTCTCATTTTTTGACACAATTTTGTTTCTTAAGTAAAACAATAAAAACATAATTTAAGAAAACTGGTGGTTGTTGCATGCAATGCATGCTGGGATATCAGCTTTCATTGACAGTAAAAGACAAAGATGCAAGAACACTAAAGACAGACTGACAAATCAATAATTTTAAATAATTTAAATTTAATTTTAAAATAAGTTTAAATGGGATACAATTTTAAACATGTGGGTCTTGAGAGGAACAGGAACCAGTAAATGAGGAGAACAGACAGGAGACACTGACTTGTTTGATGCCACCTGCAGAGGGCAGGGGCAGCTGGAGCAGGACAGCGAATGCCCATCAACGCTGTTGTTGCCATGAAACCCACCCTGGCACTTCTCACAATGATCACCAGCAGTGTTGTGACGGCAGTTCTGCATATAAAGAGTTAAACATGTCTACGTTGTCTTTAATTTCAGCAAATTATTTTAACATCAGTGTGTTGCTCCAATATATCCATTCTCGGGTTTGAAGTATCTTTCCCATGATCTAAATGAGATTTATGACTTTGTTTTCCATTTTAGTTTGACATTTTAATATCCCCGATGGAATCCATGACATTTAACATCAGAATATATTGCCTATGTTTAAGTCTGCTGATTTCTATACGACTGAGTAAACACACTCACCACACATGTTCCAGATCCATCGAGACACTGATCGGAGTGACCGTTACAGTGACAGGGAACACACTTCCCAAGAAACAGCCCTTTAGTGTCCCTGTAGTAGCCTGGAGCACATTGCTGTGAGAAGGACATTAGGATATGAAGAAGTGTGTTAAGTGTAACATGCAATGTTGTTTTCATATTATATAAACAATATTATACAATTGTTTATTGTATATTGTGTGTTCCTGTAGCTCAACTGGTAGAGCATTGTGTTAGCAGCACAAAGGTTGTGGGTTCGATCCCAGGGAATGCAAGTACTGATAAAAAGTGTATAACTTGAATTCACTGTAGCGTCTGCCAAATGAATAAATGTAAATAAATGTAAATACAAAATTAATGTAAAATAGTTTCTGATTGTAGTAAAATAGTTTCTGATCATTAAAGGCCTCAGGATATTTCATGTGTAATTGAAGAACAAACAGACATGATGTCATTTCAAACAAATCTGGACAAACAAAGGTGATATTAAGTTCAAATCAGCTCACCAGCACAAACTTTCAGAAACATAAAAAAAATGCAAAGAGGAACTTCACAGTGAGTTTAATTGTATTAAATCTGTGTTATTCGTGTTCACCCCACCTGACAGGAGTCTCCTAGATAGTTTCCGGGGCAAAGACAAATTTCAACATTGTTGGCATGGCGACCAGAGGGCAGGTCTTCGGCCCCCTCCAGCACAGCAGAGCGCAGAGACACCGACTGGGCGGATTGCGAGTGCAGTGCTCTGATCTGCAGGGACTCCAGAGCCACCAACACCATCATCAGCTCCTCACGGGACACAGAATTCCCAGTCTGAGCGTGCCTGAAACTTTCCTACAATGACACACAGGAAGCTTCAATTAACCATCCAGTACTCATGGAATCATTTTGCCGTTGTGTACGTACACATACAGAATCATGTATAAGTAATTCTTTACAGCATTAAAGAAATCAATCAGGAAAACAAGCAGAAGAAACAATAGAATGTTTGGAATTTTCTGGGAAAGGTTGGCAGCAAAATAAAGAAGAGGACAAGGTTGATTTTGTTTTCTCACCTCCACCAGGTGGACGATTCCTTCATGAGGGTCTTCAGGGGAAGGATATTCCCTCTCTATGTACACTAGAGTCATCTGATTTCCCTACACAAACATACACACAAACTTAACCAATCAAAATATATAATTCATCTAAATTAAAAATTCATAGACTTGTAGTTGTTATAAAATGATCATTTTTTGTTCCTGTAGCTCAATTGGTATAGCATTGCATTAGTCTGTCACAAGTCTGTCTAAAACAATTAGTTTAGGCAAGACATATCATAGGGTTTTATCACTTGGGCCTTTTATTAATAAAGCCACTAGGCTAGTTACACAACCTATAATTTTATACTTGAAAGCTGGTTGCAGGTGGAATTAGGAACAGGGACATTCTCATTTAAGAAAGCATTTGAATGGACAGAAAAATTGGTATTAGTTGGTACAAACTAAGGTATTAATTTTTTGGCTCATTTGGCTGAATAAGCAAGATTTGTTTTAAAGGTTTATATGTGGCAAAAGTGAAACAAATGAGGATTTTGTAAGGGCAGTTTGTCCACAAACTATAACTAAGAAACTACATACACAGACACACACACACATAGACTTTATCAGCAAGATTCAACTTGACAGGAGGAGAGTCTACGCTCTGTAATGTACCTTAAGTATAACATCTGGACGAATGGTCTCCACAGGGATAAAAGCGTCCCCTCTCATCGTCTGTGTGTGTAATCGGTAGCGCAGATAGCCTCCGTAAGATGACACCTACATGCACACATTGAGTGAAAAATACATGCAGGTTACGACAAGAACTTTGGGATGGAACAAAGATGTAGTCAAAGCCTTTCTAAGCATCTCTAAGCCTGAGTTTGATCACATTCTCTGCATTAAAGACATTTAGCACCAGACAAAACAAGGTGTGTCATCTTATCAAATTGTATTGTGGAGTTATGTTTGTTTGACCCTTATGTTGCCTATAGCTTTAACCATCTGATATTGATTCACCTCAGTTGTCTGTCTGAGCGCAGACTGTCTGAGTGCTAGCCAACCCACAAATTTGGTTAAAAACATATCTAACAGCCAATGCTATGACATTATAAGATAAAAAAGATAAGAATAAACACCTTTTAGTGTTTAGATATAGAAGATCAGAGTACACAAATGAAAGATAATGTCCTAACCACACATTTTGTCTGTTTCCCTGAGGAGCCCCACCTACTACGATATCTCAATGGTCTAAAATGTGAGTTTTTTGTTCAATTGCATGAACTCACTTTATCCCCCAGGTAAGCGCGGGGGGCGTGCCAGTGGAGGTCCTGGGAGACGTCAGGTACATCACTCAGATCCACCTCTATCAGATCTTGATCAGCATACAGAGACACAGGCACTTCCTGTCTGTCGCTTCTCAACAGCACCCACCCACTCATATCCATTATCTGCAGAGCGGCATTTTATGTGATGAAGAGCAGAATGAGTTAAATAGGAGATTAAATGAAAATGTGTATAATGTATAATATTAATTATAATGGGCACCTCAGTCCTGCGTTTATCAGAAGTGTGGCAGCGGTCCGTGGCTCCAAAGCAGAAACACTTTGTGCAGCCTTTAGCGTTTGTGGGGTCCAGGTGGAACGTTCCCAGTTTGCACTGGTCACAGCGAGAGCCCTCCACATTTTCCTGAGGTAGAGAAAAAAATAGGACACAGTATTGTAATAGAGAACAAAATAGGTGCTGTTTACTTTATCGAAGGGAGCTGACTGAAAGTATATACATAAAGTGACATTGTGACACCACCTTGCATAAACAGCGTCCAGTAAGGGAGTCACAAACGTCTCTCTCAGTTCCTGCCTCATTGCAGTCACACGGTCTACAGTTGGGGTATCCGTAGAAGCCCGGGGCACACCTGTCGCACTGACGCCCAACTATATTGTTTTTGCACCTGGGGAAAGAATAACCCTGCATTGGCATGTTGCAAACAATATGAAGTACGTCAAGTCCCTAAATTTATGACAAGAAACATGATCGGTCTAGCTTTAAGATTTTATTTTAATTCAGAGCTCAGAGCAGTTTAGAGAGTGTGTGTGTGTGCGTGTGTGTTGTCAGTGGCAGCCGTAGCTGTGTGCATCTGCCCTGATGGGATGCATGTAGCCCTGTTTCTGGTCTCTGGTGTATAGTGTGTCATGTCTGGGCAGAATCAACAAGCTCACATAATGAGGTGAGAATGTGACTATGGAATGTGACAATGTGCTTTGGAATTACACAGCAGCAAATTGGGAAAAGCAGATTAGGATGCACTAGACTACTGTGTATTATAATCTTCCTAATGCCAAAGTATGGGTGTTATACAGACATTTACTCTCACTCTCAAAATGTCACAACGCAAATGTCACAATGGTAAGGTAACCAGTTTTAAAATCAAGTGAGAATATCTTTAAAAAAATAAAGATTGTCCAAAAATTGTGTTACAGCACTTTCTAAATGCTGAACTTACTGAAATGGAACATGTACATGGTTTATTTGATAAACTTCATGTGGTTCATTTACTAATGCATTGCAGTAATGTTTTATTTATAATATTTAGCCAATGTGACCTCACTGCATGACTGCATTAACACTCATAATAAAACAACCAGAAGACACATTAGCAGGCCGCTTCCAAATTTGGAACTGTGTGTTTTCAAAAACCCAGATGATATAAAAATAGACTGACATTCCAGAGTGTATAAAAAATACTCAACAATACTCTGTGTTGTTACAGGCACTGTATGGAAGCAGGAACAAAATAGTGGATGAACATTCGAAAAAACGAGAGAGTGGAATAAAGGTTGTGCTGAGGTTCATGACTTTCACTCATAGTGAAGGCATGACTGGAGAGATTCAAAGCAGATCACAGCCTGAGTTATGGAACATTCCTCCTTGTGGAGTTTAAACACTATCCAATGAGGGGACATTCATATTTACTGAAATAAAATTCCCTAAAAATAAATACCTCCAGAATTTGCACCTAATCCTTATATAGACAGTACTGTTAAAATGACAGACAGTGGTTAATATCAGCCCTTCAGGAAGGTGAAAAGGTGCTGTTTAAAACAGCTGTTTGACGCAGTGTTAAAGACCAGCTATAAACACTGCATTCACTCCCTTGCAGCTTAAATGTTTGACTATAACACCGGACATATTTAAGAGTGTTTTTCACGAAACCTGTCAAGAATGTGCCTGGGTCATGTTTAACTCTAAAACAAGAAAATAATTACATTTAAAAGCCTGAATAAATTTAATAGACGATTAAGCACAACATTTTGTCACAATTAATTAAAAAAAAACATTTTCCCCAAATTGTGACTATTAYAATGAAATAAACTCATTCTCATTAGTGTGATGTTAAGAYATGGTGTATATTATTTAAGTTSTAAAGTAAAAACATTACAGTGCAGTATTTATTTGCTGTAGGCATGTCTGCACTACCTGCACTGGCCGTTGTGTGTGTCGCAGGTGATGTCCAGTGAGGTGATTCCAGGTCTGGAGCAGTTGCACATCTCACAGCCCACCAGAGGATGGCAGCCAAATGTCTGCGGCTCACAGGTGACACAGTCTGGCTGCAGGGTCCGTGGAGGACAGATACACTCGCCGGTGACAGGCTCACACAGACGTGTGCCGCAGTCACATGCTGGAGAGGAAGAGTATCATCAATCCATCTACACATCAGTCCATCTATTCCTCCATCTATTCATCCATATGTCTATTCATTCATCTATTCATCCATCTACTCTTCCTTTTGTTCTTTTATTCATCCACTCATCTGTCCATCTACTCATCTATTTATCTATATGTCTATTCATTCATCTATTCATCTATCTACTCTTCTTTTTGTTCTTTTATCCATCTACTCTATCCATCTATTTATCCATCTATTCATATATCTGTTAATCCATCTATTTATTAATCTTTTTATCCATCATCTATCCATCTACACATCCTTTTTTATCTATCCATCTATTTACCTATCCATCTACTTTTCCATCTATTCATCTATCATCCATCTATCATCTATTACCCCCCCCACACACACACATCCATCATTCTTGTTGATACTTACGTCTGCAGTTGGGGAAGCCGTAATATCCTGTGGCACACTGGGAACAGTCTCGTCCAATAACGTTGGGTTTGCATTGGCACTGCCCACCGAAGGTCTCGCAGGTGTCACTTTCTGCACCCACCTCGTGACAGCCGCAGTACACAGCTCCATTATTAAAGAACGAGGACAAAGACACGGCAGAGCTACGGCAGAATGGAGATGCTGTGGAAGGGCTGAGATGAGAGAGATGATGTTAGGATGAATATTAAGAGTGTTAAGCTTTTACACAATGCAGGTCATTATATTTGTAGAAGTAACATACTTGATGTAAAAGCTGTTTTGTCCACAGTTGCTGATGAAGTCGTAGGACTTGTCCAGAAGTTCCTCTGACAAAAAGCTGGAGCTGTAACTGCTCTCAGGTACCACCAGAACATAGTCCTAACACAAACACACACCAGCCAACCAATATCAGCAAAACCCAACAAGCAGAGAGCACTCCTGATTGGCTAAAAAAAACAGCAATTCTGATTGGCTGTCTCAGGAAGAGAAGTGTGATTTTTAAGTATTTAAGTCATATCTGTCATGTAGTGTTCTGCAGGCCATTCCATAAAAACAAAAATGACGTACTGCAGCTTTAAGAGCAGATACTCACCAGCCACAGTGTCCTTCTGTCTGGAACACGCAGGGTCAGGATAACCTCATGGTCCGTCACATCCAGAATGATCTGGTTCTCTGACATCACAATGCTACGGCAACCGTAACCATGGGGACAGAATGATGCATTGACATAACCTGGAAAAAAGGGAAGGTATAAAAAAGTGCAAGTTATAAACACCCGCTGACAGGACAGTATTACCCATTAGACAGTATTACACATCAGTCTGTGTGTGCATGTCACATTTGCTCACCCTGCCAGATGCGTCCTCCGTTAATGTACACCTGGATGTTAAAGGTTGGGTGCAGGGGCTGATGATAGTGAAGGATGAACACATAACGCCCTAGCGTGTGCACACGTGTTGAATACACAACGGCATTCTGGGAAATCAAGGATACAAAACATTGTTTTTGATTTTCAGATAAGTTTTTTAGCAGAAAGTCACTAAAAATGACTTGATGTCATTAGTTACTTAGCAAACCAAGTAACAGTGCAAAACTTGACACAACAGTGACAGTTGTTAGATAGAAACAGAAGTATAGTATGCAGTGAAGTGTACCTGATTAGGGTCCAACAGCACATGCTCACTGTTATCAGCTGCGGTTGGTGGTCTGGAGGTTGAGGCTCTGTCTGCATACAGGGAGGGGTCGGGGGCCGAAGTCAGAACTGGCTCGGGCACAGAGGAGGCCTGACCCTCTTTCACAACCACAGACTGAGGAGGATTCTGGAAGCGAGATGGAATACAGGAGCCACTGGTGGACAGGGAACATAAAACATCATAAGTTTTGGAAGAAGAACCTTTGCATGGGTACAACAACACACAACAATCTCTGAGTTTTGGCCCAACCAGTCACTACAAGCAATGGCAGAACATTGTATCACAGTGAAATCTCATTGGTCCAAAATCCCTGTTTGGCTGTTATTGTGTCACTTAGCACAGTATTTTGCTTTTAGCAACAGAAAAATTACTATTTGCTGAGAAAATGTTCTCAGCAAAAATGTTGCAAGAGAAAATGTTGCAAATATAACCAAGATCATAAACATATGCATATGCTCAAATGCTACATATTTAAGACCATGGAACAGTATATATCAAATATAACCAGCTAAATAATAGCTTTAACCAGCCTAAACTGTTCTGGTGTTAGCTGTTTTTCTCAGCTCTGTGTTAGATTAAAACTGCTCAAGGTCCAAAAGATGTGAAATCAGTCACCTGTCTGGAGAGAAGTGACCATGTGTGTTGATACAGTGAACTCTGGGCTTTAGGTACTCCATGGTGAACTGAGCCCGTGGGATGAGAAACACTTTGTGCTGGGGAAGACATCAAACACAGAGCTGTAAATGAAACCATTTTTATCATGAACATAAATGGCTTTTCAATGATAGCAGACCGAGAACATCTCTCACCAGGAAGAAACTGCTTCTGTCAGCGATGAGCTGAATATCAGCCTCCACAGAGAGAGTGAAGATCGCCACACGCTTCATGTCGTCCACAGAAACGGCGCGACACAGGAAACTACACACACAAAATGACAACAATCAGATGGATAAACAAGCTTTTACGTGGCCTTTTGAAATATAAGAATCTTATGTTGATATACTGTAACACCCATAACAATGACATTTTATTTAAGCTAAACTGCAGAAACATTTGCTAATTATTGTAGTTGTATCATTATACAAAAATACAGAAAATACAGTGTAACCATTCACGCCTGCATTCAATGCCCATTAAGTATACAGCAATTTGGTGGTGGGTGCAGTTTATTTCACGTGCGATGACATTAGCCAATCACAACGGGTCATTTACATTCCAAAGGTTTAAACTTACAACAACAAAAACTTGTGCAGTAACAAAAACCCAGCGTAACTCCAAAAGGTCAAAATGAGAGTTGAGAAAAGAATGATCATGTACTAAATTGTAAGTAAATATTTTGTTGTAAAGAAACTCTGACAAGCATTATTAGTGGACTTGCTATGGCCATGCTATACTAAAATGCTATGAAAGTGTAGAACACGACTCATGGTGAATGTCTCCAACACAAACTCACACACATGCACACACACACATGCACGCACACACACACACACACCTGTATTTGCAGTGCAGCAGCGTTATATGTTCTTGATGAGTTCGTTCGCCTGGCGAGCTGACAGACACAATGAGAGTTTGAGGGGCTTTGTCCTCACTGGCGTATTCCACCACCAACACATACTCTCCAGGTACAGGCACACGACCACGCAGCTGAACGCTCATCTAAACACACACACAAAAGTTATGCTAGTTATCAAAATTATAGAGAAGTGCTAACTGATTCATTATTATTTATATCCTCACTATTAAAACCAAGAGCAATAATTATCATCAACATACAGACAACACCGTGGATGTCTCCCAAAACCAACATTAGGCAGCGTTTTTGGGCATCTGAATGCTAAAAAGGCAGCTTGATAGGATTTGAGACGCAGCCCGTATGTAATACAGCCACACACACACAATCACACACACTCACATCATTCCCACTGCAGATGGCCATGCTGGGATGGCGAGGAGTGATCTTCTCATTGTGGCAGGGTCGTGGCAGGTGATTATCAGACCTGCAGCTGGCCTCATTTCCAGAGATGGAGAGAAACTCATCCAGAGACAGATACATGTACTGCAGACAGCTGAACACACCACAACACCAATTACTCCAGTCACTTTGTATATGACAGGTAGAACATATGACATTTGTACACATAGAAAGAGCTACTGACTTCTGACTGGCATCCTGTGTGTGGCTGTATGAACAGGGTTCAGTCACTTTCAGTTGCAAGATGGGAGCTTCGTAATACGCACTGGGCAGGAGCACCAGATAGTCCTGTGATAAAAAGAGATTGAGTGTTTTATTGTTTTCCAGGAATTAATATGGAGTCCAAACATACAGCATCTTATAGAGGAAGTCCTACCAAGAGAACACCTTCTGCCTCTATAATCACAGTCCAGGTTCCGGGATTCAAGACAAACGGCTCCACGAAACTGTTTTGGGGCACGTTGACAAACGTGGGTTCTGAACTGGGTGCAAAGACGATTTGTTTGGACTGTTCAGAACCTGCAAAAAAACATTAGCAACAATGTCAGCATATTTAAAACCTTATTTCAGATACTGTGA
Organism: Ambastaia sidthimunki; assembly: GCA_036877625.1. Classification (NCBI taxonomy): domain Eukaryota; kingdom Metazoa; phylum Chordata; class Actinopteri; order Cypriniformes; family Botiidae; genus Ambastaia; species Ambastaia sidthimunki. The sequence continues at coordinate 5,139 of JAZGTK010009135.1, read as the reverse complement.
CTTATTTTTCAAAACTTAAATGACTGAAACAAACGAGAGTCCAGATTTATGACTATCACATGGAACCATCAGACGTACCTCTTCTTCTGCTCTGATAGGCTGTGATTTTACCGTTCGACACAGCTGACCGTGTGCTTACGTATCTCAGGATGAAACGTGTAAGATACATGTCTGCTTCACGAACGTGCACCGTCATTTTAACCATATTCTGGGATGGAGGACAAGGTAGAAAGATAGAACAGGAAAAGAGAGGGAAAAAGGAGCGGGAAAGGTGTACAGCAAATAACATGGCCTGTGTTAAAGACCTGAACTAATGGGCTTCCGATATAGGTGTGTGTGTGTGACAGATCTGGGATGCAGGTTGTAGTCTGTGTCTTATGCAAGAGAGGAAGAGGAAGTTGGGAAAGAGAGGATTAAAGAGAGCAGGAAGTCACCAACTTGCAATCTAGGAGACCAGGAAGTAAGGGAGGATACCGTGGAAAGATTACGTAGGGGTGTGCAAAAACTTACAATTACCACACAGGAAGTGCTTGCCATCCTCAATCACAGAGACCCGCCCCCTCACGTCCACGCCACCGCGGTTCACATAATGCAAGACCACATGAAACAGGTCTGGGGAGCCAACCACCACCTCAACAAGAACCCGTGGCTACATAACGACAGATCGACCCAGAACAGAGAGAGACAGACAGAAAGAGACAAATGCAAAGCTGTTGCTTAAAACCACCACCAGCATTATAGCACCCAGCCAATCACAAAGCACAAAATACGCAAGCAGGACCAATCAAAACCCTTGATCAAAGCTCTTAGCCAAGCCAAAGAAACACACAGCACATTTCAATGACATCACACAACACAACGCAGCATCTGAATGTTGTATTGCAAAGGGCAGATGGTTTACACATGCATGACAACAACATACATTTTAATATTTCATAACATTGACTGTCTAATTAGTAATTGTAGTGGGTTTCAAAGTGCAAACTTTTTTTTTCTATATACAGGATTTATGTTTGTGTATGCCATAGTGATGTGTGTGTGTGTGTGTGTGTCTCACCTGTATGGGGGACATCTGAGCATACCCCCTCCAGCTGAAGCTTTCAAACTCCAGAGGATTGTAACCAAACCTCACCGAACGGCCATCCATGGTGGTCCCATCCTCCACCTCAAACTTCATATGATGCAGATCAGGGAAATAATGATCCGGTCGTGGTCTAAACACAAAGAAATCCCACAGATCTGTTAGTCACACACACACACACGTGATCACAGCATTTATTCTCTCTCATGACTCACTGGTTGCAGTTGGGTCCCTCCACATTGGGTCTGCACCGACAGCGGCCATATCTGTCATCACAAGCCTGCCCAACAGAACCTCCGATATCACACTGACAGCCTGCACACACACACACACACACACACACATACAGGGTAAATACTTCCTCCCCTTGTACAGAGGGGAGTACTTAGAATCAAAGGTTGTGGCTGATTTTTTACCTTGGCACCCAAAGTAGTTGTCACTTTGCAGGTTGTAATATCCATCTTGGCATACGGAGCAGGTTCCACTACATACGTTGGGTTTACAGTAACACTGGCCAGTGCTCTGAAACACACAGAGATTTGTTTCATGTGCTCTTTGAGTCTTGGTTATAAGACTGCTTCTTGTTTATAAGTACTTCCTTACCTGAGCGCATTCTGCAACTTCACTCAGAGTTCCTATTGTGTTGCAAACACAAGCTACAAAAACAGGCAGAATACACATTAACATAAAGGAATATTTGACATGTACTGCACTTCTATATTTTATTCTATATCAATAAAATGTCAAAAATTATATATAAACACAACTTAGGTAACAAGTGTCTGAGCTAATTTAAGCATCCAGCACAGTGTTTCTTACACCAAGTGGCCTTAACAAACTTAAGAAGACTTAAATTAGCTAAAATAGAACAAAAATAACTAAAATCTAGTAATTGTGAATGAGGGCCCAATCAAATGCTGTTGTGGATGATGGGAGGGGGCCTTGAAGTCAAAAAGGTTGAGATCCACTGATACAGGTTTCGTTATAAAAGTAACCAACACTTTTTCTTATGTGTTACTGATATGTTTCTCTTACTTGAGCATCCGTAGAGTGTATCAGGAGAGAGATTCCAGTAGAGAGGCTTACACTGATCACACGCCACCCCCTCTACATACGGCCGACACTTACAAGAGCCCTGACGAAAACAACCAATAAGAGTTTGAGCTTCAAATGAACACTTAAGACTACAATGCCCAAAATCTTTTTTAAACAGTTCTGAAAATGTAAAAAAATTCAATATACATTTGCAAGTATACTGTAACTATTTCATAAATAATATGATATGTACTGTATGCTAAATATTTCATGCAGAAGCTGATGTATGTTTACCACAGTGGGCAGGATCTCATTCGGCACAGAGCCTGCTGGATTACAGGTCCCAGCTAAAGAATGGATCAGAGAGGAAAAAAAGGGAGACATCATTAAACATGGGTCAAACATATATATTATTAAGAATATATAGGACAATGACTTCAGTTTGATCAATTGTCTGTGCCAGGTCACCTTGGCATACAGGAAAGCCATATGATCCAGGACTGCAGCTATCACACCTCTGACCCACAAAGTTTGGACGACACACACACTGACCAGACACTGGATTACAGGAACTGAATTCAGAACCTTCCACTGAACAATGACACGCTGTAGAGAAAAAGATCAGACAAACCTACAATCACATGTTGATGCAACAAACAAGTTTTTACAATTTTAAATTCCTGTTGCCTTTGTATTTACACTCTTCATGAACACAATACAGTGTGATTTACACTCAGTGATCAAACTTGTGCGACTCACGCGTGCAGCTGGGGTAACCGTAGTGTCCTGGCGCACACTGGTCACATTTATGGCCGCTGTAGTTGGGTCTGCAGTGACACTGGCCTGAGAGGCTGCAGCTGGAGTCCAGAGACGTGCGGGGGTCACAGGTGCACACTGGGAAATTTTACTGCCCATTAAAATATGTTCTCTGCATATTAAATCACTGTGTGTGTGTGTGTGTGTGTGTCTCTTACCCAGGCAGTCTGGGTACAAGTGGAAGCCAGAGTGACACTGATCACAACGAGGACCAGTGAACTCTGGCCTGCACAAACACTGTCCAGCTGCGTTACATATTTCAGGTGTAGAGCCCACAAGACTACAACCACAGACTGAGAGAAAGAGAGAGAGAGAGAATGAGAGAGGTCATGTAAAAGTGCATAGTTTAATCAACATATTTATAGTCTAAAATCAACATGAAATGACTTTCACAACACATCTGACTGTCTTTGATCTGGCATATTTCACACTCAAACAAATTGTCCAGAAAAGGGGTGGGGCTTGTTTGTTGTTAGGGGCACAGCAAATCATTTGCATATTTTAAAATAGATTTTTATAAAAGATTACGAAAACAAGCTTGTTTGGTATAACATGCACTAACGAATCACATACAATACCAGAAACATGTTTTGAGAAAGTAAATACAGAGTAAATGTAACTATTTTGAACAGTGAAAGAGTTAAAAAGACCCGACAGGAAACAGAAATTGTGGCTGCATTGTAAAGTTCATGGTTTGGCAGTACTCAGGGGGGATTTTGGAGTTCTGTGTTTAGCGTGATTAGACTTGGCAAGCACTCACATTGGCACAGTGGGTAGTTGAAGTAGCCGGGCGCACACTGCTCGCATGAATACCCCTGAAACCCAGTTCGACACACACAGTCGCCTGTAACTGCGTCACAGGATCCATCCAGGCAACCGGTACCAGAGCACTGACAACCTACAGGGGAGGAGACCGGCAAGAATGTGGGTGTATGTTTTGCCATTGTCTTTGGGTGGTACATTGTGATCCCAAACTCTCAAACTATGCTCAAAACCAACGGCACTTTAGCAGACAGACAGCAGAGATATGCCAGTGTTTGCTCAAAGTCAAAATAGGCTGAATAGTTGATTGGATTTGGGACTCCACATTCACACACATATACTGTTATGGCTAAACACTTACATTGCTATAAGACAAATATATATGAGCAAACAAAAACTGTATTGTGTATTGTTCTAATGATCTTAAAGCTATTAGTGTCCATAAACATTATGGTATTACATGAGGTGCATCCCAAGATGAGATGAGCTTATTACAGTGAATATAGCTTGTGAAATTGACTTACGTTGGCAGTTAAGGCCAAAGTGTCCATGAGCGCAGGTGTCGCAATGGTCTCCAGTAAATTCAGGTTTACACACACATGTATTTGTGTGAGGGTCCGGCCAACAGGAGTTCCCCTCAGTACCTGCAGCACTGCACTCACAGTCTACAAATGACACACAATTTATATAATACTGAAATGTGAACTGAATTAAATGTGAAGTATCATAAAGTTAAGTGAATTGAATATGAAGTGCTTTAAAGTGAAGTGAACTGAATGTGAAGTGTCTTAAAGTGAAGTGAATTGAATGTGAACTATCTTACTGATGATTTCTCCTGCAGGTTTGGCCTCTCCACTGATGTAGACCTCTGACAGAACCAAACATATCAAATTGCAACAACTGCTTCATACTGGTGCAAGAAACAGGTTGATAGTTGTTTGTGAAAAATGCAGACACTTAATAAAAGCTTCACACAGACTTACGGTAGCAGACAGGAAAGTGTTCGTATCCCTCTGCACACCTATCACAGTTATCACCCGTGTAGTTTGGTTTACAGTAACAACGTCCCGTCAGATCTTCACACGTGCCGTCAGTGAACTCTGATTCACACTGACACTCTGTGATGACCCAAAGCAATACGTCTTATTTTTTACTTATAACTGCATTTTTATTTTCACTTGAAATGTGTATGATTAAAGACTCACTTGAACAGGCCAGTGGAGACTCCAGTGGGTGGTCAGGAGACCTGTAGTGTCCAGGAACACAGCGCTCACAATTGATCCCTGTGGTGTGATGCTGTGAGAGAAACAGACCGGTAAAGACTTTCTGATGACTGTAAGGATAACAGTCCTAACAGTTTCCAGTTACTATCACAACCTCAGTTTCCTGAGAGACGGGAACAAGACATTGCATCAGTAGTTGACGCTATGGGGAAAACTTTTTTT
>JAZGTK010009134.1:0-17550 GCA_036877625.1 Ambastaia sidthimunki | reverse complement strand
TTTGTTTGTTTTTATTTATTATCAATAAATAGCATGTACAAGAATATTCTACAATACAACTAAAGTACATTTCACATGCTTCATTAAAAGATAGGAAATGGAAAGAGAGAAAACATGGTACATAATTGATTAATAAGCACCATTAAGCATTCTGCTTTGTATGAAATTGCATATGGCTGTTGTTTTAGTTGCTTTACTGTTTTCAGATTTTTACATCTGTGAACATTTAACCTCCTTCTCAGCCACTGTAAAAAGAGGCTTGCCATTTGTGAATTGGCATTTACCTGAAAATAAAATGTATAGTGAAACCAGCATCTGCTGATTATGAATCCCTGTTTTTTCTTCTGTTCTATTATCTAATATCTCCTAATGGTCCCTATTGTCTCTATTATCAAACGTGTCAATATCATAAGCTTAAGAAGCGCAGTAAAACTCTTTTCCATTCGCACAGATCAACGAATGGGATTTAATAGCATATATTTTTATTCATCTGATATCATTTGGAAAACAGACAACAACAAGATCTTATGAAATAAATCAAGGGTTTACATTTACAGGGGTTAATAACGAAGGCATCAAACTGGTCATAAAATTGAACGGTAATTTTGCAATTTACGGCTGGGTGCGTTTTGCACTGTGGTTTAAAAAGTATACTGAGGAGTTTACTGAGGAACTTAGTATACTTAGTATCCTGGACAGCGTTGCTGTCTTTGCATCTGAGTGCTGGAGCATAGTAACGTAGTTAGGATAACGGATTGCGCATGAAGGTCCGGCCACAAGATGGGGCTGAAAGGCAGAACATTATAAAATGCTATAGACAGTAATCCTGAAAATAGGGAAGAAATAGGAACAGTAGTAAAAATACAAATACACGAGTAGACAAAATATAAAATAAAGTAAATTGCACAGCTTTAATGTTTAAATGTTTAAAGTTTTGATGACCGCTTTTATTTGAAGAACCCTTATAGTGTCATTGAACTGCTTTTGTTTTTCATCTTCCTTAAGATCATTTGTGGAGCCAAGTGTACCAATCCTTCTGCATACATAACGTGAATTTAGAACACCAAATGTTATTTATTGTTCTAATATAATAAATAAACAAACAATTTACACGACTATCACTATGAATGTAACACGACTATCGCTAAACATTACAGTACCAAACAAAGAAATGATCAGTAGGCTATTGTGAGTAACACGAACAAGGTCATCTGAGGCATGATACAGTCATCTTTAAGCAGTGTTAATCCACTGTTGGGGATTGTAGCTGTTACACACGTGGGAACGGTTCGTTAGTATTATTTATAAACGATCTATCGTATTATTTATAGACGATCTATCTATCTGTCTGTCTGTCTGTCTATATTTATGCTGTTTGTCGAAGTAGTTAGTCGTAGTTTGTTTATTACAGAATTTTGTAGTATAAACAAAGAAACATTTCTGAGATTTGAGAACGCCGTAAGACTTTATTTATTTTACCCACAGTTTGTTTTGTACAGCTTCTTACAAGATTTAGTTTTGTCATACACTGCATGTAGGCGATACATTTGCGGTTTAAGGTGGCACTTGCCACGCTGTGACTGCCGCTCACATCGAGTTAACGCAGATCCTGATCTGTGAATTCCAGTTTATTGTAGGCTATTCTTTACTTAATTACAGCTTTTGTATAAAGACTAAATGGACCTATAATTATCTTTGCAGAATTGTATACTTTAGATTATTCAGAATATAGCTGTGTAGATATACTGTATATTAATTATATAGAGAGAACAATAACAGACAGAAACTAGCCTTTTGGGATGCTTTACATACAAGTGCATACTTTAATTTGCCAGTCTTTTGCATTTCGTTGCTTGTTATAGGTTGTTGTTGTGTTGATTGTTGTAGTATATTTCACATTGCATAAAATTATTTTATGATGCAAAAATGCGGCACCCAGTACTGTTAAAAGATGTCAGTGCTGATAAACTTACACTCCTTGCAACAGCAGAAATAAAGATTGTGATCATATAGCGCAACGTAAATTTGAAATATGCATTTGTGTCTCACAGAGCTTTACGCCACAAACAAATAAACAATAACAAAAACCGATTTGGCACGACCTTAAGACAGCGCTCGCGCTTCGGACCACGTGACACGATTCCTGGAAAGTTCCTGGAAATTTTGACTTTTGTATACCAGGCTTTCAAAATGAAGATCAAGTTGTTAACGACAAGCACGCCCACACAAATCAGAAAAAAACTATTTGTTGGAATATCGCTTCTCTGCGGAAGATAATAATTACATGTATCCTAATCGCTCGGTTTGCGCTGTAACGCGTTTGACGCACGGCGAGTGCGGTGCGCTGGTAGACGGCGCGAGACGGATGGTGCGTCTGCTTTTGAGCAAGACGGAGTGTCGCTCCTCAAAGACTCAATGCGAATAAAGAATTACGCGCCAGCCGAATAGCTTGTCATCTCCAACATAGTGCATAACGCCAAAGTCTATTTGCTGAGCATCAAGGTGCGCTGTTCGCTTGATAGTAAACTGATCACCCTTTTCCGGCAGCAGTCCATTAATAAATAATGGGTCTAATCTAAACCATGGTGCAATTGAACGCCTGTAACGTAAAACGAGCTGGACTTGGTTGCTCATTGCTTTCACTGAGATAAAGGGTAAGTGATGTGCGCTTTCACCCACTGTCGCTTTGTATGCAGTCTCAAGTTTGCCATAATAGGTTTTGCTTTATTTTTCACAGATAGATTATGTCTAAAATACGTCAGCTATGAGACGACTTCCCGTTTTGAAGTACCTCCATTTACACGTTTGAAACATTAGGAGAAAAACAGCGATCGTGTGTTATTTATTACACGATCATTTATCAGGAGGTTAGAAGCCATCAATGCAGTTTCCTAGTACAGACAGTTCTGCGTATTTTGCTGTCTTTAGAGAAAGCCTTTGTTTTATCCGCCTCATCATACACGTGCGCAATGAGCCAGTCGCAGCGTTCGCAGACGGGCGTTCATAATGAACAATTCCGTTCCATTTATTTTTTTCTATCGATCTTATAAATAGATTGCGAGAAAGAACAAAAAAAAAAATCCTTGCTCGAATAATAGGAGTTCCAGCTGATCTTTGTTTAAGCGAGATTTAAGCGTAATGCAATTCCGTGTGTTACTTTATGGGTATATTTTAATTGTATCAGATTTAAAATACGCTGTAACATCCTTTCGTTAAAATATGTTTGCATTTTCAGGTCGGCGCACAAAGAAGAAAGTTCAGGGACGCTGTGAAGGACTTCTCACATGTTTTTGGTTCATTGTAAGAATCACTTGTCTTTGAGGGATAATTATAGACATTGACTGGATGCAGAACGAGGTTCTCCAATGACCTGTCACTCATCCGACTCCACGGAAAGCATCGACAATGAAAGAAGATCGCAAACCGAAACCCAAGTCGCGGGGTCCGAACAGAGTCGCATTGCCACTGCCATGAGAGACCTTAAAAATACCGGTAACGTGCAATTTTACAACCTTATTCTTTCTATTCGATCCTGTAACACTCGCTGAATTGAATGCTTTATACATCACCCAATGATACATTTAATAAAAAATACATGTGCACAATTTGTTGTTAAACGTTATAAGAAGCACATATAGACAAAACAAGTTATTTTAAAAGATTAAGATAAATTTCTATGGTAAAAACAACTCAGTGAAACTCTCATAAATCAACGCTTAACAGTAGTCATGCACTATGTCATGTTCACTGCCATGTTTCAATAAATTGAATTTGTTTATGCAATTAGGTTTGTTTATGTATTCAAAGCCATTATGAAACAGCTTATTATGAATTCACTTCATTTGGTTTCTGCTCATTTGAGTAAGGCGAGGTTTTTGGGTGTTGTTGTTTTCTTTGGAATGAGTGTAAAAAAGGAATGTCAATACTAAAGCATGTAAAGTATGTAGGTGAACGTAAGAGAGAACTTCGTGAATGTCTTGACAAAGCATTCACAATAGTGACGGTATTATGTCTTTTAACCTTTTGTTATGTTTACTGGTTTTACCTCCGTTGCATGTTTTCTGACCTCATTCGTTCGTGTCAGGACGTGCCACGTTTAACACGATTAGATTTAGTGCAACTATAGAAATCAACAGCTACAGTATAAGTGATGCCGATCTGTAAAGCGTGCATGTGTGCAGTTGTTATTTTTTCTTGATCTAACCTTTACAATGATTTGTATACTCAGATTTGTTACAATAAATAACATGTTTAAGTTAAAAATTAAAATGTAAATAAAATGATACCAAATAATGCGAGTTTTAGTTGCCAGAAAATATATTTCTCATAATCAATGTTTGTTACTGAGAAAAGGATGTGCGTTTTGTAAGTCATCAACATCTGTCATGAATCTGCCATCAGAAAATGCAAAATATTCAAACGTCTGATGTTTTATTCAAATAATATAAAATGCGTGACATTTTTGTCGTGCGCTGTTTTGTATTGTCGGTCCATTCTTACAATGCTTTCAATTAAGTTTTACATTTTAAAGCATTCGGTTAACAGAAAATGGGGTTTATAAAGTGGCTGGCTTTCGCACCATCGATAGTCTTGGATTAGGTTACGTTATCGGAAACGGAGTCGAGGGGTTCAAATATGAGGAGCCTCAGTACTGCACGCTATGTGGTGCTTCTTCCTCTAATAGCTTCATTCGTTGCAGGGACTCGCTTGAATGTTAAAAACACGTCTAAATAACAGTTGTTCTAGCAGATCTTCACTGTTCATGATTGTAGTTGTGTTTAGTCACTCACTGTTGATTTTGCAAGAATGAAGTTAGAAGAATATGTTATGGTCTTATGTTACAGTTAAGTAAACCACTGAAACAGATACTGTGGAAGAGAATATGTGTGACCATGGGGATTTTTGTGTTCTTTTGTTGAAAGCAGGCTGGTATTGGGGCAGCCTGACAGCCAACGAAGCCAAGGAGATCCTGCAGGATACGTCAGAAGGCACGTTTCTGGTCCGAGACAGCTCTCAGAGGGATTACCTTTTCACCATCTCCGCCATGACCTCAGCCGGACCTACCAACTTGAGGATCGAATTCAAGGATGGCAAGTTCAAGCTGGACTCTGTGGTGCTGGTTAAGCCCAAACTCAAGCAATTTGACAGCGTAGTTCATCTTGTGGAGCACTATGTTCAGCTTTCCAGGACGTCTTGTAAGGCTAAAACTCTTGCCCCATCTAATGGCTCAGTGCAGCTCCTACTGACAACCCCGGTGTACACAGCCACACCCTCTCTGCAACATCTGTGTCGGATCACCATCAACAAGACCACACGGCAGGTAAAGGAACTTCCTCTGCCGAACAGGCTGAAGGACTATTTAACGGACTACACCTACAATGTATAGAACTGTAAGGACAACAATGACCATAAGCGATGAGGTTCCATGGACAGCGCCGAGGTTCCGTGCACAGTGCTGAGGTTCTGTGCACTGTGCTAAGGTTCTGTGCACTGTACTAAGGTTCTGTGCACTGTGCTAAGGTTCTATGCACTGTACTAAGGTTCTGTGCACTGTACTAAGGTTCCGTGCACTGTGCTGAGGTTCCATGCACAGTGCTGAGGTTTAATAGAACCAGTTATACAAAGTTCTAAAGTCTCCGTATTCATAATCATTTGCCTGGGATTCCTCTACATGTCCCCAAGGACTACATTAAGTGAATTTTTTAATAATGTTAAGTGTCCTTCATTGAGCCCTTAACACATTTATGGGCTGTAGACATTCTACAGTCAGTTTTAAATGAGCGGGTGAGAATGTTTGTTTGCGTGTGTTTGGATGAAGGGGTATAATAGCCTACACAGACATCTTTAGGGTTTGTACCAGTCATATGTACAGAACACCTTAAGGTGTGGCCACTTGTGTGCAGAAAGAGTCTGAGATACTTTGCATCCTGTGTTTGAGACATGGGAGGTTAAAACTGTATGCTTTCAGTTTTTGACTGTGTTTTTATTTGTTCACTATCCATGTTATATTTTTGTACTGTAGTTAGAGACAAAACAATAATTTGAGCTCTTTTATCTGGCTTGATTGAGAAATGTCATCGGTTGAGAATGTTTAGCCTGAGGAACTGCTGGGTGGTGGCAAGCACCTTGTGATATAAAATGTCCCAATATTTGTATCATCATGATTTTTTCATGATCTCGCAACTGAATTACAATAAGTACTGTAACCCAACAGGAAACATACAAATTTACTGTTACGTTTAAAAAGGCAGACTAATTTAATAAAGAAAATGCATTTTTTTAAAAGCAGTAGACTGTTAAAAACACTGTAAAAAACTTTGCTGCTTAAATTTTTAGGTTTAATAAACTTAACACCTGTCAAGATTAAAAACTGTAGGTTGAAATGACTAGTGCAGTCAAGTTGATCGAGTTTTTCTTTACAGTGAAACAATAATTTGAGATCAGTTTGCCAAAATTTACCATTTCTAAATGTGTATAAGTTTGCAAATGAAATATATCGTCAGCCCACATGAACCTAGAAGTACTTTAGCAGCATGGTTTATTTCTGCTTTTTTTTCAAAGTTTTAGAACCTTCCTCAGGAGGGTGTCAAGATAAACCTGCATGCTGATAGTTCATATGAAATATATTTTGTACAAAATTGTTATGTTTGACAGACCAAAAGGAAATCGCTAAATCAGAAGATTCATAATATGAATGATTATAATATGAATGATTAATCATTCATATTAGTTGCTATTTTTTGCTTTCATGGCACTGACTTTTTGTAAGGAGATTTTCCATTCAAAATGCTCACTAATCTGACCTCCTTTTTATTTTGGTTTTCAAACAAACTTTATCCCCTCAGACAATGGCTGCTCAGTGTTTAAGTCACCATTGTGCTTGAATGGTAAATTCCTGTACTGTGTATTTTCCCTGGATTAACTTTTCAGATAATAATAGTATTACTGTAGTAGCATTGCTCTGAAATTGAATACAGATTCGTTAATAGATTTTTGTATTGCTATTCCTAATAACAAATTTCCATTATAGCCCAACATGAAATGTTGAAAAATGTTCAGCATACCAATCTGCCAAGTTAAACCAAAAAGTTTTACCCAACTACACTCTAAAAAACTTCCCTGTAAATATTACAGTAACTTACTGGCAGCAGAACAGTTTGCCAGTAACTTACTATTATTTGAACTGAAGTATTTTTACTGTTCAGCGATTAATAGTATGATGAAAAGGTAACGTGAGAACAAAAATATTAAGAATATTTTGTGTATTTGCTAATGTTCTTATGATTTGTTTCTGCCTTTTCAGAAAGAAAACCTCCTGTCATTTGTCAGTTTTTATGCACAATTTTACAATATTTGGCTTTACAGTAAATTACAAGTGTTATTTTCATGCCACTCATAGTATATTTCTGTGAAATACAGTCGCATACAGTGTAACTGCTCTGCATTAACCAAATGTTAATAATGTATAGAAATTGATAGTAGTGTGCATCATTAGGAAACTGATCTCAGATATACTGATGTTGTTGCTTTTATGGTCTTCCTTCACGACACAGTACAGTTAGAGTGGGAATCTTGAAAAAGTCTGGTTTGTTCTGTTTGCCACTACAAAATTCCTCTAGAATCATTTTAAAGCATTGTTGATGTATCAAGAGTGAACAGATTGTCTCCCAAAAAGCAAGAAATAAAAGCAAGCATAGCTTTAATTCCTATTTGTTGACTTTTTTTGTTAACATCTGATATTAAACAAATATTTCTGTGTGTAAAAGAGTTCATAATACATACTGAGATGCAAAAGTGAATAACCGTCATCAGATTTTGAATAGTGGGGAACACTTGCTGTTTGTTTGTTTTTTTTTAAAATTCATTTTATTTCTGCCCCTGAATGAGCCAATCATGTGCAGAACTAGTTATAACACCCATCAACAAGGTCACACACACACACAGTTCGGCCATCTGGCAAACTTTCAAACCTTCTATAAACCCCACATCCTGTAATGACTTTTGGTTTATAATGTTCAGGCAATATACAAAGTAGTATTGTTTTGTTTTGCATGATTTTTATTAGAAGAACATACTTTTTAAGATCAGTCACCATTAGAATTAACAGAGAACAATGGATTTGTGGTGCTTGTTTGGAAATGTTTAGTTAATGTTAAAATTTATTAGGCTTTTTCATCATTGATTCATTAGACCAACAGAGTCTGCAGACATGAGTAATGTTTTCCCATTTGACTTTTTATTGAAGCTAACACTTCATCATTTTTCATTGTTTTTGTTTGTTTGTTTTTCAACATTTTTGTAACATTAACAAGTGTTTGTCTGTGAAATGGCCAGTTAATTCGGAAAGTTTCGCAATTTGTTTAGTCTAATCTGTTTATTTTCCATTTCTACAGCTTTTTATTTTTTAGTTTTTTCTTGTCCTGCCCATGTATTTTGGAATTGTAGCTTGCGCCATATAATGGAATTTTTGAGTAACATTTTGAGTCACTTTGTATTTCCCAGGGATTTTTCAGGATAAATTGTGTGTGCTTCATATTTGCAGACATTTCTTCAGGAGGCAACTGGCTACACCCATTCGATGTAAGATAATAAACATTTCCTTGTTAAATATTGACACCCCTCACCAGAAAAGCTGCTAAATGCTGGCATTCATCTTGTCACAACACAAAAGAGCTGTTTGGTCAAAGGTAAACAGTATCATGGAGACGTCTTAGTTTTCCAGGTAATCTAAAATTAATTTACACAGAAATTGGATGTAACTGATTATAGGTTTCTGAGCTAAAAACACTGGTTGCAGCTTGGAATTCTTTTAAGATTACTTTGTAAAAAATGCTTTGTGACAATTGCACAAAAGGAAGATTAAGACACTTCAAAATAAATTAATAAAAGCGGTCAGGTGCACAAGCACATGCACAAGAAAACAAAATGCACAAGATCCTGAAATAACACAAAAAATATTCAATAGTTTACACCCTTTACATGACCGGACCTGACACTGGCTTGGCGTACATCTTAGCTCATGTGCACAGCTCATGTGCTCAAGTAAACAGGATTTAAAGGCCAGTTTAGGAGCAATTGCTGTTGAAGTTTTAACACTGAATCCCATCAATGACTTCAATCTGTACTTAGAAAGCAGTTCAAGGTGCCACTTAAGTATCACCATCACCATAAGGATCACGTTTAGTTGAGGTTAAAGAGCTGAATACAAATTCAAAGCTTTTCGAGACTGTTTTAATGTGTCTGATAAAGACTACACAAGCTTACATAATCTTACATTTGCAATGCCAGACATGCTTTATCAAAGCATGTAAGATGATTTGTAGTATTACAAGACTGGTGAGGTGCCACATTTAATTCCACATGGACATTCAGAACAAAATCAGATAATCATCAGAGGACATAACATTTATTCATTTACCAGACGCTTTTATCCAAAGTGAATTACAATAAAAGAGCATTTAACGTTTTGGCCAAAGAGCCAACAAGCCTAGTCTACAAAGCTCCCATTTACAAGTGGGAATAATTTCGCAATAACATGAAATGATATGCTAGGGACAGAATGAACATTAGAAGACAGGGTTTGCTTGTTTTATAAACAATGTTAAAACATCAGAGGTTAAACATCAGAGCAGTAGTCAGGTGGAAATAGTCAGGTGTCTGCAAAACAGCTGTATTTTATGTAGGGTCTTGAAGGTTGTGGTGGTCTCGGCAGATGGGGTGGAGGCAGGACGCTCATTACATCAGGAATAAACAGAATACGTGAATGTCTCGATAGAGAGATCTGGTGTTTTGTTGTGGAGGAACAATCAGACGTCGCTCATTTACAGAATGTAGCTGGCAGGAGGGGACGTATATCTGAAGGAGTGAGTTGAGGTAGGAGGGTGAAGTGTTGGTGACTGTCCTGAAGGCCAGGGTCAGAGATTTATATTTGTATTTATATATACAGCTAGCCAGTGGAGTACGATCAGGAGGGGTGTAACGTGGGCTCTCTTCAGTTGATTAAAGGAATAAAACTCCTCACATAATAAACTAAATGCACATAAAATTAAAATGTCTAATATATAATAACTCAGACAGCTAGTAGCAACTAGTGCAACAGCTGCAAAGCAATTTAGGCATTTTTCCATAGATATCCATGTCCTTATCGGCAATGTAGATGCTTCTAATTTAGCCTGAAGTTGATAAGCCTGAAAATAAGGATTTGGGCAAATCCGTGCCAACAGATTTTAAAAGGCTTAGTGTAAAACATGCTGGATGGTCAGACCTCATGGATGCTGAGGTATAAGAAGCTGTGCTATAAATATATTAAATCAGTTTGTGTGAGGATACAGCAACATTGTTGAAGACTGAAGATTGTAAAGGGCAAGAGCCTCAGGATATAGACATACAAATAAAACCAAAACTACATGTATGCATCCAGCTCATAGATATACCATGATATTCAAATAATGCTGTCTTCCTGGAACACCTGTTACTCTTAACTAAACAAACTGGAAAGCCATAACTAAACAAACTGGAAAGATAACTAGCGTTTGAAAGGCTAATTCTACTTTGTGTTTTAGAACAGAGAGAGAATAAACTGTTTTACAAATGAGGGCAAGACATAAATGTATGCAAACACTTTTAAACGTTCCTAATTAGGGAACAATGTCAATAACAGCGATTTTATTTTATACAATGAAGTGTCATCATTGAGGATAATGGGGCTCAAAGACAATAGCACTCTATATAAATAATGGTGTACATAATTACAGAGCGAGAAAGAGGAACGGAAAAATTGTAGTTACGAAAACAGTTACCATGGCAATTTCTGTTAGTTGTACAACTTCTAAGGGAAGATATTTTTGTTTGTGCACAGATCTGAGCTTGCAGAGGACTTAATAGCCTAATTCGTTTATTGATACAAATGTAAATAATTATGATCTAATTATATTTATTTCATGTAGCCTATAAGTTTTATAAGTAGTATTTCTAATAGATTATGCTTTAAGAAAAAGCAGGCGCAAAGGATTTCAAGATTTCAGAAAATCTCAAACGCAAACATCCTGGGCGTAGTTAAAAACATTACATGTAAAAATAATACATTCAGAAGGAATGCGTAGCTGTTAGGTATGTGTGTTAAAGTAAAACAGTATTTATTTTTTTAAACAGTAATAAAAATATATAACTTAAAGATTTAAACAGCAAGACTTAAACAGTGGCATTCGCGTGTGAGAACAATAATGGTGCCAAAATTTCGTTCCTTCTTGCGCTTCGTTTCCAGCCGGTAGAAATAAATGAGACACGACGCGGAAAAGGTACTTATAGTACACAACAACTTACACGTCAATAGAGTTATATTTGTTTTACATGCATTAATTTATGGTTATTTACGTATATGTATTATTATATGTATTATTATCGATAGGCGAATATGTCTGTTTCCCGGTTGTTTTAATACAGCCTTCATTGGCCAGACTGTTTTGGTCACTATTCAACAGATTTCGGCATTGTCACTCGTTCATCGGGTGTAAAAATGGACCCGAAACACAAACAATTGCTCCGATCTCATCGCCTACAGTTAGCCGATGAGCTTTTAGTGGACGGTATGATCGTTCAGTATTTATATCAGGAGGAGATCTTAACAGAGAGTCATTTAGAAGAGATCCAGCGCGAGTCATCTAACAGAAGGAAAGTGTTAAAGCTGCTGGATATTCTGCCCACGCGCGGCTCGCACGCTTTCCATCACTTCATCAGATCATTAGAGAAAGAGTTTCCCTGGATCAAAGACACATTCCTGCAACTGTGTGCCGAAGACTGCCAGCCTCCTCCACCCTTCACAGGTGAGAGAGGGTGGGTAGATGGATGTTTCCAGTTTATTTGTCTACAGCAGTACAATAATAACAGCAGTAATAAATAATAAAGGGGCAAGCAAGACAGAAATTTAAGAGACACAAATGTAAAATATTGTGTGAGCTAATTTGGTTAAAGTTTCTGTTAAACTTGTGTTCATCTTACAAAACCTTCCTTTTAGCATTTGAGGACTTATGAACAGTTAAATTAGTGAATTAAATGTTGTTTTTTAAGGGTAGGATTTGGTTTGTTTTTTGGTATGCAAACATTAATGTTTGATGCTCACTCTTTGAATGTTAGTATTTTTATTGCAATTATTATGCACAACAAAATAGCTGAATTTATCTTGTTGTGCATACTTTTACTACATTTGTGTATCTATGAAGGCCAGTTGTTTTACAGATGTCTTAACAAATACAGTAAAACATGCTGAAAACTGATTTGTGAGGCTATTTGTAATTACAGTTTACGTCATTACAGTTTAAAAAATGTGCTAGTTAAAATGTAACAAAAATCATATGAAAACAGCTGCATCTATGAGAGGTCATCGCTAACATGGCATGTAAGATTGACATATGCTTTCACTTTTCAAAATTGTCCCCAGAAGTAATCTTACAAAATCCCCCATTGGGGACATCTCTGCAATTGTAAAAGTGATTCATAATTAAATAGAATAATTAAACCAGACTTTTAGTCAGTTTTTCATAAGCAAATGTTTTATTTTGCTGAAAACTCAAATAAGTAAATTACTAAGTTAACTAACACAGACGTGGACGATATAACATCATTATTGTTCTGTCCCTGTTACCTTATATTTACTTGGGCTGAGTTTTGATTGCCATTCCTCTAATCTCTAACACTAACCCCACTGTTACTAATTCTAGTAATTCAAACAGAGAATTTAAAACAAATGTACTTGAAGCATAACACATTTCCATATGATTTGGACTTTAAAACCATCACCTTTGCATATATACAGCCAGTGACATGCATTTTTTACATGCCAGCCGATGTTTAGCTGCAGCCGAACAGAACGTTTATTTTTACAGCAGATATCCCAGCTACTGTTTTGCTGAAAAAGGGCTTATTATGCGTTTTATGTTTTTCAGTTTACCCACTAACAACCCCCACAGTCTCATTCTCCCCTTTGTAGTATGTAGCTTACTTGGTGTCGTGAACCAAAACACCTTTCAAAAAAATCAAAACCGTTCCGTCTTTAAAAAACAAGATGTAAAAAGAAAAACAGAAGGAGGAAAAAAGGGCAGAAATTGTGTTTTGAGTCTCTTAAGGATTGGCCGGCTTGGTACGCGGCCCTGGTTTTCCATGAAAGCTGCATTAATTCTTGGCACAGACGCTGAGGCCCTGCACTCTTGCCGAGCATCCTCCTTTCTAGGAAAAATATAATCAAACCCGTTTGTTGGCCGCTCTCCCTCTCCCTCCTGTCTCCAGTTACTGAGCTAAAGATTTTATTGACTTTCTGTGGTTCAGATAGTGATAAATTGGGGGATGGGTTGGGCCAGAAAAAATGTGAGGGAGAATAAAAGAAATGAGGGGAAAAAAAAGCTGGTTTGCGAATTTCTAGGAAGTCGAGCGCAAGCTCTACCCTCAGCCGACATTCTTAGCACTTACTGTAGGTTCTTGCTTTAATTTAAGACTTTTCTTAGCTTAATAGGATTGTCCCCTCAGAGGCCTTTACGGACATGAACGATCACAGTGCTTTGTTTTTCTATTTCCACTTATAAATTTGCGCTCCATAAGTCTTGACAGCAAATGATGTCATTCTGTTGGCATGGAAACGTGTTTTTAACTCGCTCTTATTCTCTGTTGCAGTGACAGGCCCCTAATCTGCAACGTCATGGGAATGTTAATAAACACACGTGTTTAACAAAGCACAATCTTTAACAAGCCTATTTGTGCTTATAGTCATCTGATTAGCTACTTTACTAGCTGTACATTAGTCAAGTGAGGACACGACTTTCTCATTTGTCAAGCCATTTGCACACCTGTAGGTTGTGTTTATTTGCATGGTTATTTCTGGCCTGGCGTTTTGGCTCAGTGCAAATTTGTCCTTAATTTAGGATAAACATACAGGTTGTTAGGATGATTACACCTGAAGCAGTTGGTTTTGAATTTAAGGCTTTATATACTGTAACTTCTGTAAATAAATTCAACCCAGCTTACAACCATTATAGCACAAGCTAGCGTGTTCAGAATATGGATGGGCGATAGAAGTTTATTCAAATTGTATGTATTTTCCACCAGACATCAGTCCTCATCAGGCCATGCTGATTTAAGTGTCATTTGTTTGCACAGCTGTATTTGGGTTGTCTTATACCTTCAGGTCAATCCTCTATGTTTTTAGTAGCACTATATAATGCCTGGCAGCTGCTGATTCATCTCAGAGATTTGACACAGAGATCTGTGTGTTTGCTTTTACAATGTAAACCCATGTCGCACGCCAAGACTGTAAAAGAGCTCAAGCAGTGAAATCCAGAACATCATTTTAATCTGACAGCATATGGCAGTAAATCTCACAGTATGATTCTGTTTCTCAATAGCAGCAAATCATTTTATCATCTGTATGTTATTTGAATGCATCACCGCCAGACCTACTTTGTTAAAGGTATAGTTCACCCCAAAATGAAAATTCTCATTCCAAACCTGTATGTTGTTATCATTTCTGTGTAACGCAAAAGTAAAATTTATCGTTACGCAGATGTTAACATGCAACACTTCATAGCGTGCCAACCTCTCAACCGAAAATGTTACCATATATAACTTTTTGAAGTATTAAAATAATTTATTTATTTGCAAACTATAACAATGTGCATATTAGTACGTTGTGGAGCATATTTGCAATGTTTCAATATTTCTAATATATTGTGTAGAGTTTGTAATAACAGTCTGAAACATAAGTTGTTTCACTGATAATCTTGACTGTTTATTAGCAAACCCCTGGTCACTATAAACTATTAGTGTACCAAAAAAAAACTAGCAATAACAGGTTTTGGAATAAACAATGAGAGAATTTTCATGTTTTCAAATATTCTAAGGAAAATAGGTCCATATCTTTTCTAAGCAGTTTCAGCAAAGCCGTACTCACGCAGCTCCCCTCTTTCCACCTCACCACAGGCGGACGGAGCTGCTTTTGAATAATTTGCTTTTGAAACAAGCCAGCGCAGTGCTGTTCATTTGTTTTAGTTGGAACATCACGTTCACCTCCTCCTCTCTCTTCTCCACCCATCTCTAGTACAGTCTGATTTCCAGGAACATTGGCTTGAGGAGAACCTTCCTGTCAAAATGTGAGTCTTCCAGCTGGCCTGTATAATCTGACTCTGGTTCCTGAGTGTGCTGCGTTTGTTAGATATTTTATTTAGATCCCGGCATATAAAGAAAGAAGGAAAGCAGAGGTTTACGAGGGACAGAGTGTGTAATGATGGACCGGGATGGGATATATGGATGGCAGGCTTAACGGGATCAGATGTTTAAAGGCACAGTGCATCAAAACTGATCATTTTAAAATCATTTATTGTCCTCATGTTGTTCCAATCTGTAAACCACAAAAAAAGATGCTAGGAGTTTTTTCTTTTCCATACACTGAAAGTGAGTGGTAACCAGCTTTAATGGAAGCTTAGTAATTTAAACAAAGCAATGTTGAAAACTGTAAACATGGTTTATATACCTAGTGTGTGGTGTTCAACAGGCTACAACCCATTTCACACAACTGGCCTGTGAAGACTTTCTGAAAAATAAAGTTTGGGATGCTTGTTTTCTTCTGGTCACCATTTATTTTCGTTGTATAGAGAAGAACAGTGTTTGCATTCTGCTGAACACCATCTTTTGTGATCCATAAAAAAGAAAGACATGAGGTTGAGTAAACAATGACAGAACTTGTATTTGTGGCTGAACTGTGTCTTTAATACCAGAGCCAGTTTAGTCAAACTTAGAGCAGTTTATCGAACTGTTTGTATGGCCAAAGCCAAGGGTTACGGGTTAAGGGTCTTTTAAGGACACGGGAGCAACGTCATCCTCTGTGTTTAGGCATCCATTTCAACAGAGGATTAGTTCAGTTTACTGTCTTTAGTTTTCTATTTTTGTTATTGTTTGAACTATCGTCCTCCATAAGAGCCTCTTCAAAGAGCTTGATATGAAAGAACAACACGAGGATCCATCTGTCTTGGGTTAAACGGAAAATCAGGCCCCTACAGCCATGTTATGTCAGTCATCTAAATCATAACAAAGTCAGTTTATCCACCATTATCAATATGTAGTCTATTATTTAACCTTGTGTAGGTGTTTATTATCCTTTCCAAAAAGAATATTTTTTTCCTTTAAACCTGATGTTTTTCTTAACTAAATCTGAGTGTCCCTATCGTAGTTTACATACAAAATGCTCAGTCTAGAATCCAGGTCCTTCACATATTTTTGACTGGAAATTTCCATTGGAAAGACGTGTAATCTTATCTTTTAATCTGCACTACTTTCAGCCAAGAGCACGTCCAGTTATCCAACTGGAATTCTTTACTTGGGCAGCAATATTGTGGTTTTGATAGATGAACGAAGTGGAAAATAAAGACCGGAGTGGAATTCCTGAAATCACATTTGGAATTTGCTTTTGATTAAATAATTAAATATTGGACAACGTGTAGAGAAAGCTGAAACAAAAAATATATAATAGTTTTTTATATATTATAACATATATTTTAATTTTATACTGGCAAAATATAAAATTCAATTTAGCAAACATTTGAAAAAGGATCCAGCTGCAACTATTTATATATATATAATTATAATATATTAGTAAATACTACTAGTATAAACTATAAACTGATTTAATTGCAAACCTTGACTAGGATCCAAAGCATTTTTTCATATGTGAATCACATGATCCATCTACACATCTGTAGTAGCTGTAGTTTGTGAACAACCTTAATGTCCTCAATGAACCCAGGTCTCCTCCAGCCCCCTATTCATGTCACTGTGAAGGACAATGTGATGGTACATAATGGATTAGGCCTTCAGCCTACAGGATCACGTGTGGATGAAAACACATTTGTTGATGTTTCAGAATGAAGAAAACTAACCAAAAATGTTACTTTCACTTTCATCTTTAGATAAATGAGCTGCTGATGTCATGCTTGATGAGAGACAGGTTTAAAGAGAGATTTCATGGAATTTCCTGGAGATCCAGCATAGCTCGCTGTTCCCTACATGCCTTGTTTGGGCGGTTTGCTATCTCCCTTCCCAAAATTAATGAATTTGCTTTTCTTAGAGATAGAGGAAGAAACGTTTTAGGAAATTCAAATCAACACACATAAAGAGACACTCACATGCAAACAGTGTGCTTACAATACCTTTATTTCTAATTCTTTATTGTTATAACAGTTTTTAAAAGGATGTTTAATTCATTTTGTAAACATTTGCGGGCTTCTGTGCACCCGTATGCACACGTTTCTTTAAACAGAACTGAGATGGATTGGCTAAATACACTGTATATCATAGTACACACTTTCTTTAGCCTGGGGTACTGTCCCCCTCAGATCAAGGGTTCTGTATTTATGTTTTTTAAAGTGTGCACTCTGTTCCCTCCAACAGCCTGAGTTAAGTATCCACATGTACACATGGAAATTGAGGCTGGAATGTTCTATCCTATAAAAATGAAACAATTCCCAGAAAGCAAACCTTTTTTGCTGAAACCCAGGGAATGTTTTTTGCAGA
>JAZGTK010009133.1:0-17551 GCA_036877625.1 Ambastaia sidthimunki | reverse complement strand
TGGCTAGGCCACTCCAGGACCTTAATGTGCTTCTTCTTGAGCCACTCCTTTGTTGCCTTGGCCATGTGTTTTGGGTCATTGTCATGCTGAAATACCCATCCACGACCCATTTTCAATGCCCTGGCTGAGGTAATCTTACCATAACACTTTCACCCAATTCTCCTCTGAATCATTCAGATGTTCACTGGCAAACTTCAGACGGGCCTATACATGTGCTTTGTTCAGCAGGGGGACGTTGCAGCCGCTGCAGGATTTCAGTGCTTCACGGCGTAGTGTGTTACCAATTGTTTTCTTGGTGACTATGGTCCCAGCTGAGATCATTGACAAGATCCTTCTGTGTAGTTCTGGGCTGATTCCTCACCGTTCTCATGATCATTGAAACTCCCTGTAAGAGAGTGCTCCTAATCTCAGCCTGTTACCTGTATAAAAGACACCTGGGAGCCAGAAATCTTGCTRATTGATAGGGGATCAAATACTTATTTCACTCATTAAAATGCAAATCAATTTATAACTTTTTTTAAAAGTGTTTTTCTGTTTGTTTTTTTTTGTTATTCTGTCTCTCACTGTTCCGATAAACCTACCATTAAAATTATAGACTGATCATTTCTTTGTTAGTGGGCAAACGTACAAAATCAGCAGGGGATCAAATAATTTTGTCCCCCACTGTACCCCTGTATCTGCATGTAAGCTGGAACGGCATATATTGCCTAATATGATACCTATCATGTTAACTGACTATATGTTGCATAGTCTCAGAAGTACATGCTGTTTTAATAGGTACGACGTACAAGCCTTTGCTGGAGGAATGGAGGAACTGCTAGCCAGTTAGTAAGAGCTTCTGTTTGATTTAAGAATACATCTTAGTTCACTGCAGAACAAGTAGTTCTCTTAAAAGGTGGGGCAGGTGCTCAGAGTATGCTCTTGTTCCTGTTGAAGAATCAAAGTCCCCAGATACTTGACCCAGAGTTGACTTCTCAACTGTGTTTTTTGGCAAAGAGTGAGGACCATTAAGAGATGTCTTTCTGTGATGTGTGATGAAAACATCAAGGTTAAAAACATCTCAGGTTACGTATGTAACCCTGGTTCCCTGAAGGGAATGAGACGCTAACGCTATGGGAACACCTCCATGCACTCTGAATCACGTGTCAAATCTGTCCAATTGGGGAGCGATACGTCACAGACAGGGTGACATCATGACCAGGAAGCTTAAAAGCATGTGCGCTGAGCAAACCGATAGGTTTGTAAAAAAAATGAAGTGAACGCACGCAGGGGTAAAGCAGTATGGCCCAGAGACGCAGCGTCTCGTTCCCTTCAGGGAACCAGGGTTACATACGTAACTTGAGACGTTCCCTTTCAGTAACTGGATGGATCAAAGGAATGTGGAATGTGTCTTTGGCCTCCAACAGGACAGGGCAGACTCATCAGTTAAATATGGGAAGGACATACTGCAGAGTGATGTCCAAGATGCTGAATCCATGGGACATTTTTTTCTGGAATGACTTGATGAGTTTTTGGGATCCGATCAATACACCACCTGCAGCCCATCTGTAACACCGTGCTCTGTACATTCCCTACGTCACAAACCCATGTGCGTTTTCGGACAGTACTGCTCACATGAGCAATACTCTGCAGAGGACAATTTTCTTTTTAAAAGGACAGAGAGGGTGGGAATAAGATTAAAAAGGCAAATTGAAAGAGGGTATGAGAAAAGAAAAAGCACCAAAAAAATTGAAAAAAGAGAGACAGAGAGGTTCTTAATCAAAAAGCTATCCAGCCCTGCAATCAATTTGCGAATCAGCACTGCATGCTGCGCAGCAGGACTGAAAACAACCTCCCTTTTTCTAGACAGAAAAACATCCTTGTATCTCATTACGGCAATTTTATGTAATTTGTTTGTTTCCCACCCATAATGGATTTGTTCAATTGTAAAAGAGAGTTATTTTATCCTCTATTGTAACACATTGCTGCACTTGAGATAAGGAAAGCAATGCCTTGCATGAATAAGTGCAAGATCAAGAGTTGGTCATATGCCTCTTGTTAAATGTGAAGCATTGACAACCATTTAATCACATTTGAATGAGTTGCAGCAATATGGACTATTTGATGGGCAGCAATTATTTCTTCCGCCATGGCAACTTTCTCGATATTGGACAATACCTGGAGCCTTTCGGCAATTCTGTACTTCTCTGTTAAAATTTGTTAGTTTTTCCCTCCAAATCACTTAGTCTGGTCTTCTGCTTGATTGAAACCTAATAAACATTACCCTGTCAGAGACATTCCTCACCAACCTTTACCCACCCTTATAGGACTGTTCAGATTATACATTGTTAGGGGTGCAAGCAGCATTAGCCTATATTAGCATGAGCCAATCTCTGACAATCTCTGACAACTGAGCTCTGTTTTGTAATAAATATTCTTCTGTAATTACAATATCGGAGTAATATCTTACATAATACAAGCTTAAGTATGTTATTTTGCAAGCCATCTTTTGTAACATTACCTTGTTATCTAGGAAAATGTTGCATAAATGCTAATTATAGCTGGGAATAATGAATTTATGACTTTTGATGTTTGATTGAGTCTGCTAATGTTGCCAGTTTTTTTTAATGGTCCAGAGGGGTATTCCATCAAGCCCGCTAACTGCAAATCCTGGCTAATTTTGATAAGCCTCGCTAGTTTTAGAGAGAATATGGTACCATTACTCTCGCTAACAGAAAATCCCAGCTGAGTTACTGGGGTAACATATGCTTCTGAACTAGCCTGCTCCGTGGCAGGTTAACTGTCAGGCTTAATAAATCTGTTACAAAGAATACGTACCTGTAGAAAAGAGAGTGTCAAACAAACAGTTCCTCACACTTCCCGCTTGGTTTTCAGTGTTGTCCTAAAACAAAGGTGACGTCAGCAAAAATGAATTTACATCACATTCTTGGTTAGTTCTGTCAAATTCCCAATGATTAAAAGTAAAAAAAATTGTCATGATAGTGTCTTGAAATATTAGAATTGTTTTATAGGAAGGGCAAAGTTGCTATTGGCAGAGTGGTCATGCCCTTTGAGTGTAATGCGGGTGTCCCGGGTTTGAATCTCAATTGTGACAAGGTTCCCTTATATCACTAAGGGGAAACACTGTTGCGGCAATAATTCTTATATTTTCACCAAATAGCTTACAGCTTACATTTGTCACACATTACACGCATGTGAAATGTCATGCCATTTAGCCTACAATTATTCATATAACTCTGTACAGAACTTTTAACATCAGCTAGGCCTAACATTAACACTTGTCAATATGATTGGAATAACACCCATAACCACACATCTTAGTAACATGAACCTTACTGTCTGCACAAGTATTGACACTTTATTTATAGCTTATCTTCTTGCACTCATTATTTAATTTTGGTAGGCCTATGTCTATATTTAAATAAAATATGTGAAGTAAATATGTAGGCAATTGTCCAAACAGGCACACCCCATGACTCAACATTTCACTGATTCGGCAAATTTGTTTCAGAGATGCTGTGCAAGCCTCTTTAATGAAATCCTGTTTATCAATGTGCATAAAACAATGACATTAGTGATCAAATTCTGTTGTGAGGCCAGGATTAATAAGAAAGTGAAATTGAGTTGACAAAGAATTACATACAGGGGAGTTTAGTAGCGGGCTATAGGTAGACCTAAATAGGCCCTAGGCTATAAAAGGAGTAGCCTGTAGGGTTAAGGCCACAACTAACAACCATGGTATGTCCATTTCTCAACGACCCGGTCAATGAATGTGCACAAATTGTCCGAAGAGCACTTATTCCACCAGCTCTGTTTTAAATCAAATTAAGGTACCATTTCAACTACATTACTAATTTCACTGAATGCTAATATTAGCCTACTTACCACTCTACAAAATGTTTTTATGCTTGGTTTTCACCTGCAAAGCAGTTCTTTTTACATTATTGACACCACTCCTTACTTTACACATAAAAAAAAAAAAACTGACAAGACTTCTCTACATATTTGGACTTCTGCTAAGGTGTTGAGTGCACGTATTGAATCTTGAACGCGGGTTACCCACGTCCTTAACGGTGACAATTTCTCTCCGCTACTGACAAGTCATGCTTACAGCGATCAACACATACTGTAAACATACGACATTAAACATTGATATACGAGTTAACTTACATTTAAGCAGTCAGCAATCTTCTGCCATGCCATCTCTCTTGCCTTGGCAATAGCAGCAGTATTACCCTTCCTTGTAATAGTGCTTCTGTAGTCTTCGTATAGTTCCAAAAGGAGCTTTTGCTCAGCACTGTTGAAAAAATCAGCCCTACTTTTGCTGTCCTTCTTCGACAAGATCGTGTTTTTGACAATCGCATGTTCTGGGCTTCTTATGTACCCTGTGCAAGCGCCTAACGCAAGATTTGATAAGCCTGGCTAAAGTTAACTCTGATGAAGCGCGGCCGAAATGTGTTAGTGGAATGGCTTCAGCCTTAAGTTGAAGCTGACGCTAATTTAAACAATGCTTAATCAGATAAGCGCCGCTATCATTAGCGACTTTGATGGAATATCCCCCAGGCTGACAGTTCTGGAAATTCATAAGCATCAGAAAATCTAACACCTTCTTGATTGATCTGTCAGAATCAGTCCATGCTGCGAGACTGAATAAGTTGAATAAATCACAAATTAAAATCTATTTCAGGTCAAATACGAGCACCTCTGCCCCTTTTTTGAAGGACAGAATCCAGTGACAGTCTCTGTGACATCATCTAAATGTATTTAAGTGCTCTGAGATGTAAACTGAACTCATACCTTTAATCAAACCTTAAAGTCAGACATACTTTGTTTAAAATTTCACATTGTACCACACGTAAAACTGACCTAAAACCTTATTGGAACATTATTGTCATAGTTCCCACTATAGTTCCTGTTCACTCTGTAGTGGCCAAAGAATTATGGGTGCTGCTGCAGGTTGTAATTGGTAAAAACAAAATAATACCTATAATAACTACCAAGCTGGCGTCTCATTACACAAGCATTTGTTTGAAATGCAATATTGTGATAAAATGACTGTGTAATGCAAATTCAGAAAACTTTAAAATTCAACTCTGATCCTGTCTGAAAAAAAATAGGGGTCCTGTTGTATGTGCAAATGCAAAGGGGAAAAAAAACGTCTCAGGTTCTGTATGTAACCCTGGTTCCCTGAGGGAACGAGATGCTGCGTCGAAACGCTATGGGAACGCCTTTAGCGTAACCACGCTCTGAATCATGTGTGAAATCAGTCCAATAGGGGGCGATATGTCACAGACGGGGTGACGTCACGACCAGGAAGCTTAAAGGTGCATGCGCAGAGCAAACCAGTAGTTTCAGAAAGGAATAAAGGAAGCGCACGCAGGGATGCCAGAAGTATGCCTTCAACGAAGGTAATCGTATCAGGACCACTATGACTGGCAAGTTCAACTTCTACTTTTAGCCGCTGCTGTTATGTACAATAAAATACTGAAAATGTATGTATGGTTAAACAAATAGAGTTTGTGTCTGTTCCGCTGTCAGTGAGGCAAAATAACAAACACGCAGCAATAACTAGACAAAATCTTATCTCAATTAATAAAGAAAATAATGCGAAAGAAAATAAACACCATTTAAAGCTTGGGCTTTTAAATATAAGATCACTCGCATCAAAGACAGTTATTTTAAATGAAATGATCTCAGACAATAGTTTTGACATATTGTGTATGACTGAAATGTGGATCAAACCGAACTAATATATCAGTTTAAATGAATCTGCCCCGCCAGGCTACTGCTATAAACACGAGCCCTGTCTGGTGGGTTGTGGTGGTAATGTCGCAAATATTTATAGTGATTTTCTAAGGGTTAAACAGACAAACAGTCAACGGTTTGCCTCGTTTTAATTAATGGTGCTTAATGTTACTGTACCAGAAATAAGGAAAAAATCAACCCTCTTCTTTGCGCTGGTTACTGTGTATAGACCTCCAGGCCCACACTCTGTGTTTCTAAAGGAACTAAGTAACTAACTGGTGATTGTTGATAAAGCATTAATAGTTGGAGACTTCATGTATTCATGTAGATGTTACAAATGATGCGCCAGGGACTGCAATTTGGAACATGCTAAATTCTTTCGGAGTCACACAACATATTACTAGACCCACTCAACGACTTAATCACAACACTAGACCTAATTATATCACATGGGCTGTACCCCATAGATATAGATATCTCACCTTTAAGTGATGAGATCACAGACCATCATCTTATTTCATGGATAGTAAAGTTTGCTGATGTCAACCGAAATGCTCCACGCTATAGACTGTCCAGAACCACTACTCCAAACACTAAAGACAGATTTATTAACACTCTGCCGGATGTTTCTAACCTTCATAACACACCCATAAATGCTAATGATTTAGACACTCTAACTCTAAGACACATTGAACTCTATCTTCAACAGTACACTTGATACTGTTGCACCAATTAAAACTAAAAAAGTTAGCGACAAAAACAAAGCTTCATGGTAAAACAACACGACTCTCAATCTAAAGAAAGAAACCCGCAACATTGAGCGAAAATGGAGGAAATTGAATCTGGAGGTTTTTAGATTAGCATGGAAAGACAGTATGTCCCGATATAAAAAGGCTCTAAAAACAGCAAGGGCTGCATATATTAGCGCACAAATAGAAAAACATAAAAACAATCCTAGATTTCTATTTACTACAGTTGCCAAATTAACAAATAAACAAACACCACACCAAACACCGCAGTAACGACTTCATGATCTTTTTCACAGAAAAGATTGAAATCATTCGTAACACTATCGACAATATGCGTCCTACAACCTCAGCAGAAGATTCACTCGTATTAGTAACTGCCCCTCAGGAACAGCTAGAATGTTTTACACCTATAGGCCAAGATGACCTCATTAAACTAATCACCACTTCCAAACCTACAACATGCCTGTTAGATCCCATACCAACCAAACTACTGATAGAGCTGTTACCAGCAGCCATTGAGTTTCTTCTCAATATTATTAACTCCTCCCTACGTTTAGGTCATGTCCCAGGGTCGTTCAAACTAGCAGTCATTAAGCCTCTCTTAAAGAAACCTCACATCGACCCAAATGAGCTGGGAAACTATAGACCTATTTTAAACATCCCATTTATGTAAAAAATCTTAGAAAAAGTTATATCCTTGCAACTGTGTGCCTTCTTAAACAGGAATAACATTTTTGAAATATTCCATTAGACAACACCATAGCACTGAAACTGCACTGTTCAAAAGAACCAACGCCCCACTAATGGCGGCGGATAAAGGTTGCATCTCCTTATTAGTCTTAGTCAATCTTAGCGCATCCTTTGACACAATAGATCATGTTGTGTTGTTAGACTGTCTTCAAAATTACGTTGGCATTCAAGGGCAGGCATTGCAATGGTTTCGCTTCTACCTGTCTGATCAATATCAATTTGTTAACCTAAAAGGGGAATCATCTTCATCAACTCCAGTAAAATGCGGCATGCCTCATTGTTCTATTTTAGGTCTTCTGTTATTCACATTATACATGCTGCCCCTTCGAAATATAATTAGAAATCATGGTATAAATTTCCACCGTTATGCAGATGACACTCAACTGTACATTTCATCAAAACCAGACGACATTACTACGTTAGCGGCACTCTCAGACTGTTTTAAAAACACTAAACACTGGATGACAACTAATTTCCTTCTTTTAAATTCAAACAAAACTATTACTTAATTACTTATTGGGCCAAACTCTAGTAAACATCACCTCTCAGACAGCAATTTCAAATTAGAAGGATGTAATGTAACCACATCTAATTCTGTTAAAAACCTGGGCGTCATACTCGATAGAAATTTGTCATTTGAAAATCATGTGGCATTTATTACGAAAACCGCCTTCTTTCACCTAAGAAATATCTCTAAGCTGCGTAACTTCCTAACTAGATCAGATGCAGAAAAGCTTGTTCATGCTTTTATGACCTCCAGACTGGATTACTGTAACGCACTTTAAGGTGGTTGCCATTATTCTCTGTTATTCTGTTGGGGCTTCCTCCCGGGGGAGCTTTAGAGTAGCCTGCCTCTGAGTGGATCCAGCTCTTGGTGGACCATCAAGACACCTAGGCCCTCCATTAAGTTGCCCCGCACTGGTGTGATCATCTCATACGACAAAACATTTACAGCCTCAGCAGGGTCCTTTCATAAAGGAAAAAAGATTAAAGCATTGGTCTTCTATGTACTTTTTTATGTACTTTTTTAGCGTGCCAGAGGAGAACTGGCCC
This sequence comes from Ambastaia sidthimunki, assembly GCA_036877625.1. Lineage (NCBI taxonomy): Eukaryota > Metazoa > Chordata > Actinopteri > Cypriniformes > Botiidae > Ambastaia > Ambastaia sidthimunki. Next base: position 9,254 of record JAZGTK010009133.1, on the reverse strand, counting down.
TTTCTGTGAAGTCCGGGTTCTCACAAGGTTTTTTTTCTCCACTTATCAATCCCTGGAGTTTTGGTTCCTTGCCACTGTCGCCCTGTTGGCTTGCTTGCAATGAGTCTGCTGACTTTAGTTTAAATAATTTTACAAAATACTGTATTAATAGTGTCTAGTACTTCTATAATTCTCATATACTTGCATATTTCATATACTTCATATATTTGCATATTTCATTTTACATGTTCAAATCTGTAAATATGTTTTCACTGTCATTTGTACAGCTGCTTTGCAACAATGTACCATTGTGAAAAGCGCTCTATAAATAAACTTGAACTTGGCCTTAAGACACAGCAACCAGGGTTACATACGTAACCTAAGACGATTCCTTTCAGGAACTCGAGCTGCGTCGAAATGCTATGGGAAGGAGATGCCAATTCCGCCAGACTGAGGGGTCCCTGCCCTGTGTAAATGAGCACAGCTAGGGCAAGAGGACAGAGGAGCCGTAAATAGCTCGTAGAAGAGGCCATAGAACCTCACAAATGTCAAGGAAGTATAACATTCTGCGTTGCAGATGCGTTGCAGATGTCCTGAACTGACACCTGCAGAGAAGGCCTCAGAGGCCGCCATAACTCGGGTCAAGTGAGCCTTGGTTCCCTGAGGTGGGGAAAGACCAGAGGACTCAAAGGTGCAGACAAATGACTGGTCTGTATTTCTTCACAGGGCAGCTCTGTGAGCACTGGACACACACAGTTTAGCTTTTTGCTGCTACGGCCTGCAGCACGACCAGCCGTAGTGTCGAGGAGGGCACTTTGGCAACATACCCCACTCAGGGGTAGAGAAATGCTTTAGCCAGAGAGGGCGCAAAGTCTAAATAAGTAGGGGCCACTGAAAAGGGCCTGAAGGTCATCAACTCTCCTCAGAGAGGTGATGGCTAGTAGAAAGGCCACTTTGGCCGATAGATGGAGATCAGAAATCTCTTCAATAGACTCAAAGAGAGGAGCATAGACAGCCAGGTCCCATGGGGGGACACGGGATCGTACTTGGGCCTTAGGCTCAGCGCACCGTGGAGGAAAACGTGTAACAAAGGGATGTCTGCCCACTGAATAGCCACCTATAGAAGCGTGGTAGGCCGATAGTGCCACCACATAGACCTTCATGGTGGAGTGAGCCAATCCTGCAGAGAGGCGGTGAGGGATGCGTCTGTCGCAAGCATTATATGGCAACAAAGAGCTCCCAGTACCAGGCTCTGAGAATGGAACCAAGGTTTCCTCCACATGTCTAAAGCACGTGACCTTGATCATGCGAAGTAGATTTCCCCTCAGGGAAAAACCCCTTGGTGGCAAGCCACCACTGTAGGGGCCTCATGTACAGCAGGCCAAAAGGAATTTCGTTGGATGCAGCTGCCATTAGGCCCAGTAGTTTCTACCACCACAGTGTTGTCCGTGAGCACCAACACGTGGCGGTCTCTCAGGTCTGGGAGGAAATGCTTTAGAGCCCAAAACACTGCTAGCATTTCTAGACAGTTGATGTGCCAAGTAAGATGGCATCCCATAGACCACGGGCTGGGTAGCCACTCATGACCACATCCCAACCAGTGAGGGATGCATCTGTCGCTAACATAACGTGGTGACCAAGAGCTCCCAGCCCCGGGCCCTGAAAGAGGAACCAAGGTTTCCTCCACACGTCTAAGGTACAGATGCAACGTCTCATGACCTTGATCATGCAGAATGGATTTCCCCTCTGGGAACACTCCTTGGTCTTGAGCCAGCACTGTAGGGGCCTTATGTACAGCAGGCCAAACGGAATCACGTTGGACGCTGCTGCCATTAGGCCTAGCAGCTGCTGAAACTGCTTTACAGTGAGTGACTGGCCTTGTCTGACTCTCGTGACTGCAGCGAGGATGGATTCTACTCGAGCAGGAGACATATGTGCCCGCATCGTGGTCGAATCTCACACAGCACCCAAATAAGTGGTTTTCTGAACTAAAGAAAGCATATTTTTCTCAGTGTTTAGTCTGAACCCCAGCTCTTTTATGTGGGTTCGACATCTCGACATGTCGAACCGCCAACTGCTCCGAAGGAGCTAGGATCAACCAATTGTCGATATAATTCAGTATGAGGATGCCCTGGTATCGCAGAGGAGCCAGAACTGCGTCCACACACTTGGTGAAAGTGCAGGGTGAGAGAGCAAGGTACTCGAAGTACTCGAAATTGGTAAGCTTTGTCCCTGAAAGCAAACGTCAAGAACTTCCTGTGTTGAGGAAGGATAGGGATGTGAAAATAAGCATCTTTTAGATCTATGGCCACAAACCAGTCCTTGGACCTGATTTGGGACACCACCTGTTCTCACAGTAAGCATTTTGAACTTCAGTTGTTTGACTGAGCGGTTCAGATGCCTCAGATCTAAAATAGGACACAACCACCCATCCTTCTTGGGAACTATGAAGTAACGGATGTAAAGCCCAGACTCCCTGAGCTGAAGAGGGACCACCTCGATGGCCTCCTCCCTCAAGAGAGTGTATACTTCTTGTTCTATAACCAGAGCCGGCGCAGGCCCCACTAATGTAGGGTGAACCCCACTGAAAGTAGGTGGGTGAGGAATGAACTGGATTCTATATTCCTGTTCTACAGTACGTAGGACCGATTGAGACACCCCTGGCAGTAGCTTCCACGCTGCCAGGTAGTTTTTTAGGGGGTACTAGCCTCTTAAGGCTGGCCTCTGGTATATTCAGCATAAGAGGATCAGTGCCCTGTAATGGAAACCCGGCAGGAGACCTCCGATCTGAACACTCTAGGGACCTCCGTGGAGGTCGCGAGCCCCCCAGATCCGCTACCTGCTGGGGTAGAGGCCGGGAGGAAAGCTCACTTAAGGCTGCTGTGCCCTGAAACACCAGAGGTGGCAGGGTTAACAGGATGGCCTCCGTGGGGCACTGAAGAACAACAGGCACCGTATAATGAGGTGAACCCCGCTGATCCCCAGATAGGGCTGCCCTCTGGGGTCCTGACATGTAATTGTCAGGACTTCTTGGCCGAAGTCCTCTTAGACGTTAAGACGGTCCTCAGATCCGTTCTTAACCTGGAGGACTTCAACTCTGAGCGTTACGACACCCGCACCCTTAAGGGGGGAGAACGGGAGGCGACGCTCTGCTTTGTGTGTCCCTGTACACGGGTGGGGCTGCTCCCGTCTAGCAGTCCCACGCCTGGAAGCAGGCTTCCGAACCCAGAAAGAGTGCAGAGAGTCTGGTGGGTGAGGAATGAGATAAAGACTCGCCCATCTCTATTCCCTTCCACCAACTCCATATGCAGACCCCACGAGCGCAGTGAGCACGCTAGTGGAGGTTCCCTCCATCCGAGAGCGGATGGCTCTCTGTCTGCAAATAATTTAATGTCTGCAAATAATTTAATATCATGTACTACCTTAGTAGAAAATGCTCATTTTGCCACAGTGTGTGGTTTTGTGGAAAAATAAAAAAAGGCTGTATTGCAGTCTGTTATAGAAAAATAAACTTTTCAAGAATGTAACGTCCACCCATTGGCCAAACAACAGAATCCAAAAGAATAACTTTTTCTCAAGAATTTCTTGAATGAATTAATCTGTCCTTGTTAATCATTTAATTTTACCAATTCAAAAAGACCTGTAATTTAGGCTGAGATTCTAGTTAGATTGATCATTTTAGATGTGATCCTATTTGATTGGATATTTGATTATTGTAGGTGTTCTCATACTTTCAAATTGTACTTCACCATTGGGAACTTTGTATCTACTTTGTAGATATGAAGCCTTAGGTGATCAGCTGTGCTGAATTTGATATTCAGAACAACATGTTTATACAACATCATGTTTATACAATAGTTTGATTTGCAAGAAGTTAATATTGAGTAGCTTACATTTTTGACACAATATTGGCAGTTTCTTTATGTGTTTTCTCTTTGCCAATGAAAATAGGCTAAAACAAAGGTATAAAGCAGAATCGACTGTTGATTGTCTCTGAGCAACACACACCAGATGTATTTAGATCCTAAATGAATCAGTGTTTTTGAAAGAGTGAATGACTGACAAAAAGTAATATGCAAAAAGGGCACTCTCAAACTTTGAAAAAACTCAATGGTAAATATGTTAAAAATTAAATGACAGCCTACTATGTGACAAGCCATTCTTCTCCATTGACTTGAGAAATGTCTGTTTTTGTAATGATTGCGCTCACAAAACAGGCATGAATGAGGTAGAATCCAAATATAAAGTTTTTAATCCAAAAATCCAAAGAATCAGGCACGAACAGGCAAAACAGAGAACGCGCAGCATCACAATACAAAGACAGACGACCATGAACAGACAGGAAACTGTTTAAATACAAGACTAATTAGACATAAACAAGACACAGGTGATTTCAATAACACATAACGGGCACAGGAAGTCCAAATATGGGCAACACAGTACAAACCTCCGACCGCCGCCAGCGGGAACCATCACCTGATTTCTAAGAACTACATTTCCCATATACCCTGTACCTGGGGCCACGCCCCTCTCAGCTGGTTCTCATCCACAATCATGAATTCTATTTATATTTACCGCTACCATTGAACTTTTATTACCATTGCGAAGTCTTAATTTGCCATGGTGATCATTACTAAATGTTTTTCCTGGAAAGCCTTACCTGTTACTTACCTGATCTTGTTTCCCCGTTGTTTTGATTATTTGCTGCCTGCCTTTTTGACCTGTGCTCGTTATTGGATTACTCTTGTTGTTTGCCACCTGCCCTGATTATCTGCCTGGACTCTGTTTACGTTTTTGATTACCTCTGATATCCCTGTTTGCTGTTTTCGACCTCTGCCTGTTTGACGCTGAATAAAGATCACTGCATATAGATCCCCTGGATCCTGAGTCTATGTTACAGAAGACTTTGCCACCCACCGATCCAGCAGCCATGTCTCAGCTATGCTCGGAGCTCTCCGCGCAGGCTTCGACACTTGCGGCCCAACAACAACAACTTAACCGCCTCTCTGCCCTAACTGAGGAACTGGTTAAAGCCCTTCAGACCGTTCATCCTGCAGGCGATACTGGTAACCCGCTTCGAGTTCCATCCCCAACACCGGTGTCAGCGGTGCCACCATCTGCTAGCCCGCGCCTCGCTTTCCCAAATAAATTCAACAGAACACCAGGCAAGTGCAAGGGGTTTTTGTTACAATGTTCTCTGTTTGTAGAGCAACAACCCTGTTGCTCTACCATTAGATATGTTTATTGTAAACAACACTGTATCCCACTGACAGTAGCCGCATAGCTTTTGTGTGTTCCCTGTTATCAGGCTGAGCTTTGGATTGGGCCACTGCAGTATGAAACTCTAACCAACCCACCTTTCCCTCCTTTGCGGCTTCCCTGCACCGATTGGAGATGGCAGAGAATCAGGGGAACAGTTGCTGATGTTGAGACAGGGGAATAAATCATCCGCTGATTATGCACTCGCCTTCCACACCCTGGCCGCCCAGACCGGATGGAACGAGGAACCTCTCAAGCTCACCTATCGCAAGGGTCTCACCCCAGGCTTGCAGGCAGAACTGGCCTCTTATGAGGAATCCTTATGAGGTTTGCTTTTCAAGCCCCATTAACCCCCATTATCCTAGGGTTCCTGTGGCTAGATCGTCATAATCCCATCATTTCCTGGTCACAAAGAGAAATTGTTAACTGGTCTGATCACTGTAAAATTCATTGTCTTGTGCAACCCTTCCAGAAACCCATAAAGACCCCAGAGGCCCAATCTGAGAACAAGGAGGTGTTACCTGCTGAGTACGCAGATCTAGCATTGGCGTTCAGTAAGAGCAAAGCCACCAACCTACCTCCGCATCGCCCAGGTGACTGTGCTATAGATCTTGTTCCAGGAGCCACCCAACACATAAGGTCAGTGCTAAAACAACTCATAGATCACAATCTATATGCCAAAGCTGAAAAATCTGAGTTCCACAAAACCAAGGTGTCAGTCTGTGGTGGAGTCTGTTGTAAACTGGCCACAACCCCAAACACCAAAAGAGTTACAACGATTTCTGGGCTTTGCTAACTTCTATAGACGTTTTATTCACCATTTCAGCTCTGTGGCAGCCCCCCCGACAGCCATGGTGAAAAAGGGTAATCATCGCCTGAGCTGGAACCCTGCTGCTCTGCAAGCTTTCCAGGACCTAAAGAACCATTTCACAATGGCCCCCATTCTTCATCACCCAGACCCAGAAAAGGAGTTTATCGTGGAGGTTGATGCTTCCAGCACAGGAATCGGGGCATGGCTGTCTCAACGACACGGTGAGCCACCTAAAATGCGCCTTCTTCTCTCACAAATTATCACCAGCAGAGCAAAACTACGATGTGGGTAACTGAGAGCTTCTAGCCATGAAGGCAGCTTTTGAGGAGTGGCGGCACTGGCTGGAAGGGGCAAAATTACCATTTACAGTACTCACTGAACATCGCAATCTAGAATACCCCCACTCTGCCAAATGACTCAATCACCGCCAGGCCCGCTGGATGCTGTTTTTTACACGATTTAACTTCAAGGTAACATACAGACCTGGTTCACAGAACACAAAAGCTGACGCCCTGTCTCGTCTTAACGAATCTGACCACTCTGTTCTCTCTCCAGAAGGTATACTGTCCCCCACTATCATGGTTGCTCCTGTCCTGTGGGACATCATGACCGAGAAAAACGAGGCCCAGACCCACGAACCTCCTCCCGCAGAATGTCCAAATGAACTTACCTATGTTCCCCAACTGTTACGCACTAAAGTCATTACTCAAATCCACTCTACTCCTAGTTCTGGCCATCTTTTTCATGTCATCCTCCCAGTTGCTTATGGCAATCCTTGAAGGAGGCAATACATTCATGCCATCCAACTGCCACAGCAAAGTTAAAGCATGTTGACCACGTTATCCATGTCAGCTGATTACTGCCAATTTACCTATACATTAGCTTTGTTTTGTAGCTCTGTTTGAGGTGGAAGCTGTAACAAAATCCCATTCAAATGAATAAATTTGTTAGGGATACAAAACAGATAATGGTTGTGCTACACACTCCTATTAGAGAGCTCATGGAATTACAGCTGTTTCTTAGTCAACAAACACAATGTAATCTGACAATATTTAGCTCAGAGCCAATTAGTATCACTGGCAGATAAAAGCAATGAATCAAGTGGATGTTTTAATGACTTGTGGTCAAAAAAACAGAAAAAAATATTAGTTTTGTGTGGACAATGCAATATGACTGTCACAAACCAACCTGCCATGTGACCAGAGCACCAGCCACTCCCATCACGTTCCAAGTCACTGGAGTTCTGATCGCCATCACCTACTGCACTTCATCAGGCTCTCTCTCCAACCAATCACAACGTTCCCTCTCACCAGAGTTCGAATCACCCGTACCTGTTCCTCATCTTCCCATTTATTAACCACCATTCATAAACGCACACCTCAGTATCACCCGCTGTCTCATCGACACGTTACGGACTCCTTCTGGTATCGTATGCAAATTACAAGAGCATATACTAACCTGTATTCCTGACCTGTGTTCCCCAGTCAAAGCTCCAGTAACTCTGAGGTGTGTGCCCGTCTGTTCTCCTGGTTTCCCCGCTCTCCATTATCCCTCGCCATCCTGGGAAAAGAAAGCTCTCCGTCCATAATTCAAGTTCCTTATCTTTAACCAGCAAAAAGTTATCGTTTCTCACCTGCTCTGTTATTTCTGTCATTTTACCTGCTTTGTACCAATAAACCTTTCATTGTGATTCCTCATCTTTGTGTCCGCGTTACCTTACAGAGGACCGGACCTAACAAGAACCCAGAAATGCTGTCTGCTCAAGAGACCTGGATGTATCCCAGGCGTTTTGATGGGAAGTCAGAGAGCGGTCAGGCTTTTCTTGAGCAATGCTCCCTGGCAGTCAAGCTCCAGCCCGTCAGGCTTCCCACAGATTGAGCTAGAATAATTTGCGTAATCCTCCTCCTCTCTGGGGAGGCTTTCATCTGGACGACGCAGGTCTGAAAGGCTAAAGCTTCCTGCCGTTACACAGCCTTTATGCAAGAACTCTCAGTCGAATTCGGCCGCAAGTCCAGTCTGGTGGCGCCAGAGTCCAGCCCCAGGCCCAGGTCCAGTCCGGTGGCGCTAGGGTCCGGTCCAGAGTCCCGGAGCCCAGTCCGGGTGCTTCCAGAGTCCCGGAGCCCAGTCCAGGTGCTTCCAGAGTTTCATGGACTTATCGATTCTAGGAACAACCAGGAGTCCAGAGTTTTGAGACCGTAGAGCACGAGATGGATTGTAGCAAGGAAGAAGATCTGAGGAGTACTTCGGGGCTTTTTTATTTAAGGCTTTATATGTAAGCAATAATATCTGAAACGTAATACAAAATCTGACAGTCAACCAATGTAAAGATTGTAAGGGTAGTTTCACTACAGTGGTTCAAGCTGTAGGAATGCCGAAATGACTAGAAAATTGTTAACAGCAAGATGGTATAAAACTGTGTATTTTCTGTCACTTTCCACCCTTCTGCTACTTATACCAACGGCGGAAATAAGTGCAGTTATGATAGCTAAATGTGGGAGGGCGTTGCTATAATAAATATATTGTCTTGCATTAAGTAGGTTTAAATTAACAAAAAATCAAAACTAGTATAGTTGTGAAAGTTTATTAACATTACTAAATGAGGTTATACATGAAATGATTACAATAAACATATCTAATGGTAAATGGTATATGTATACAGTTAATTGGGTGCATTGAGAATGTTACCTTATGTCTGAGATATAGAATAAGAGAGAACAATTGAGGCCTGGAAGCTGGGCCTAGTGGCTTATACCCCAGAGCTCAGGTAAAGAGAAAGAGTGCAAAGAAAAGAGCAAACAGGAAAAGATCCAAGGAAAAAGGAGAGCCAAGGAAAAGCATAAATGAAAAAGTGCAAGCAGGAAAAAGAGACAGAGCATCTTTTACATTCCCTTTTTATCCTTTCCTTGACCATGTGACTGAAACCAAACCTAAGACAACCAAAGTGACCAATCAGAAGACCATGTTTAACCCCCACTGTACTGGACAAATGGCAGACCCTGAAACACAATACAAACAGCTCAGCCAATAGCTTTTGATTGCTATCAGTTCAACTGTGGGTTCAGAAGAGGGTCACTTTAGGAAAGATAAAGGGGTTGTAAATTACATTTAATTTTCAACCCTACAAATCCCCCCTTGGCACCGTGGGCCACACCTAAGTAGCTCATGGTGACACAATCCATAATGATATGCTTTTAGTTGTGTATGT